>JASDQU011377524.1:0-12660 GCA_032191745.1 Picea mariana | reverse complement strand
TTCCAAAATATAGTTATAGTCTATATAATAATGATCACTTCTATATCTATATAAACCCTCTTCAACATATTTTTAAAGTTTTAATAGATTTTCTTCTATTCTTTTCATGGGATAATTACCATCAAACTTTACACAAATTGTTTCTAGATCTTCTTCTTCATTTGTAGAGAAAAATTCATCATCATCATTGCAATCAATGGTTTTTGAGGGTTCTTTACCTTCATTTGAAATATCTTCACGATCTTCCTTTTTACCAACATCAACACATAATTCTTTGCCTTCATTTGAAATGTCTTCAAGATCTTCCTTTGTGCTATCATCACTTGATTCTTTATGTTCACTTGAAATGTTTTCAAGATCACATTTAGAAATAATAAAATCAAGGGTCTTTGGAGATTCTTCACCTTTATTGATCTTGATGGAGTGATCTTCAATATCTTCCTTCTCCTTCTTTATTTTATATGTCTCCTCTAGCTTTAGCCATAGATCCTTGGCGGAAGTGCATTGTCCCATGCTCTCTTTGATAGGGATTGAGAGTCCACTAAGAATGGTATTGAGAGCCAATGCATCATTCTTCTTTCCTTCCCTTTGATTTGAAAACGTTGACTTGTTCGTCAATGAAACTAATCCACCAATGGTTTCCTTCCAAATAGTTGCTCCCATTTCCTTCAAATGTACTCTCATCTCTATTCTCCAAGTATAATAGTTTTCCTCATCAAGGATTGGAACTTCATCATCCATTTGTGTGTCTATGGATCTCCTTCAAGCTTGTTAAGGCTTGTAGTGAAGGCCCACTCTGAAACCAATTGTTCGACACACCTACCACACTTAGAGGGGGGGTGAATGAGTGTGGGGATCCTTTTCAAAAATTCCCTCTTACACAAAACTCATTATTTAGCATTCAACATTTTACTCATTACTCATTGCTCTCATTTATAACCAGTTAGATGTGAACACATATCAGCAACATATATCATAAATATATTATCAACAAGTCATCACCACAAGGAACACAAAGAACACAAGATGTGTGTACAATTTTCTTTTTATTACGGACTACAATCCTTGGGGTTTTTCAGCCAAAACTAAATAGAGTACAACTCTACAAGAACACCAGCTCTATAATGCAAGACTCAGCTTACACCCACAACATCAATAGAGATGAGGAAATAATCCTCAATAGATATCAATCTACTACAAGTACGCGACATGTCAGTAGCACAGCCCGCATGTGTACACGCCCTGGCTCACTACAGCCCACGTATGTACACGGCCAGTGTATATAACAACATGCGTATCACTTCTGGGATCTTAGGGTTTTCTCTTCAAGATCAACTCAGATCCTTTGCAACCAATTTATCATTCTCTTCTGTCTCTCGCTGTCCAAACTGACCACCAGCCAAACACAACACATCTAAGCTCTCCAATAGATTACTCATGCTCCACAACCAATCAATATGAATGCTAACTCAATCATGTATAAGAAACTACTATACCATAGCAATCACAACTGAATCATAAGAGTACTTCTAACTCCATCAACCATCATAAACCACATCATAGCATCCATACCAAGAATGGCCTAAGCATTCACAACACAACAAGCTATATTATCCATCAAGACATTAATGTAATCATACCAGTGTCTCATTGACAGATCTAAGCCCATAGAATCCAAATATGGAACCTGCTTCATTCTTAAATAGCCAATCATCAGCTCAAACACAAATCTCCATGATTTATCCACTATACGTGCCCTGTCCGCATACAGCCAGCGTATGTACGTGCCCTGGCCCATTATAGCTCGCGTACACCTCAGAAACTAGGGTTTTTGAATCTCCGATACTTTTGTTGTCAATATCTCCAAAATTCTAAAACTTTGATGCATCCATGAGATCTTCAATCATGCCCAAGTGTTCCACACCAAAAATGCTCAAGAAGCTCTCAGGAGAAGCTCTCCACCAATACTCCAAAATATATTATCGCAAGAAGATCTCCATTGATCCACAAAAAGGATGTTCTGCAAGCGACCATTGCTATCTTGTTTTAGGTCACTTAACCCATTTCTAGGTCACTTAACCTACTTTCCTTATTTTAGGGTTAACCACTTTCCATAAATAAAAATTTCTCCAATACTTTATCATTTAAATATTCCTTCTTGATTTTGTCACTTTAATTTATCATTAAAATAATGATTTCTTCTTTTCAAGCACGTTGACTTCTTTGACCATTTGGGGCTTCAAGACATCATATGGGGGTCCTCCAACTTTGTAAGGTCATAACTCTCAAACCATGAGGAGTTATGTGACATTCCACATACCACCAAAAATCGAATGACAAGCACTATCCATCTAGGATAGTTTCACGAACAAATTCACTAATCTTCATCTCATTATTCTACATACAAGCATGGGTTCTCTCAACCACAACTCAACCACATAACTTCTTCCTGTGAGAGCTTTCACCATAAGGGGACCACTTTGGTTTTCATCCATTTTTAATTCTTATTAATCATGAAAAGACAATAATGAGTCATCAAACTATGCATAATATATCAAACAATGCATTGATCCATTTTCATCTATGCATCTTGATCCATCTTCATCGATTGGTTTCCACTTGACATCTATCATTCTCATCAAGGATAATATATATACATTGTTCATCAATCATCAATCAATCAAGATTATCAATCAATCAATCTATTGACATTAAGCAATCACTTGACATCAATTGATCACTCAATCACTTGACATCAATCCTTTGACATCAAAATAATCAAACCATTGGCATCAATGAAAACATGATCCAACAACAACCTGTACCAATCAACCTGCACCAAACAACCTGTACCAATAACCTGAATGAACATGTACCATGCATCAACCATGCATCAAGTGAAAATCAACTATGACTCATCAATATGCACCAAAATCATCAACTATACACCTCATGTATGTGCCAACTCATCAACTACTTGTCTCAACCATGTACCCAACATGTACCTCAACCATATACCAAAGACATACACCAATATAACCATAAAAAATTTATCACTCTCTCCATAAACCAAATACCTTAAAACCTTACATCAAACCATGTGTCACAACCTCACTGTTATATAGCCTCAAGCTAAACCAACAATGTCAGCAACATATCACAACCAAAACACCAATACCTGTATGTCAAATACCAACTATATTCCTCAACAAATATGATATATGAAACAATAATGAATATCCAATACCATATCAAGATCTAAACCCTAGCTCACAAAAAATATCTCAAACAAGATATGTCATATCTCTCGTAAATAGAGCCCAACCATGTTGCTGTCATGATTTTTCTGCCGCACTTTTTCTACCGCGATTTTTCTACCTCGATTTTTCTGTCGTGATTTTTCTACCATACTTTTTTTGTCCCGATTTATCTGCCACACTTTTTCTTCTACAATTTTTTTGCCACGTTTTTTTTGTCTCACTTTTTCTGCCACGATTTTTCTGCCACACTTTTTCTTCCGCAATTTTTCTACCGTGGTTTTTATGTCACACTTTTTCTGCCACACTTTTTCTACTGCACTTTTCCTGCCGCACTTTTCTCTATCAATAATACCTACCCAAATAACCTTTCACAAAATATATATTCAATGCTATTCAATAGCTTCCAGTGTGATTAAATAAGAGAGCCTTGTCTCTTATTTATACTTTCATGTAGCATCCCACTTTCCTTATTTTTGGGAGTTCTCCATTAATGTAATTATTTAAATAATTTATTTTACAAGAACTTTGACTACTTTGACCTTTTGGGGCTTCTAGATGACTCATGAGGGTTCTCCAACTTCACATGGCCATAACTCTTTAACCGTGAGGAGTTATGTGATGTTACACATACCACCGGAAATGGCATGACATGTACTATCCATATAGAATAGTCTTATTTCCAAATATATCAAAACTCATACCATTATCCATCAAACAAAATTGGGTCCATTACCCAAACCTTTGTGATACGTAAATTCGCTATCAGACTTTATTTAAGGGTTGACATCAATGACAACCAACCCAATTAATCAAAACGTGTATATGTGGAAAAATATTATTTTTAGATCTAGGAATTTCAAAAAGGGACTTCAAGTTTTCATAGGGAAATGGAAAAGGCCTTATGAGCAAGTTGCGTGGGGTGAGGAAAATCTTTCTATAAAATATGCCCCCTAATGTGTGAGGTTAGAGGAGTATATGCGATGGTCGAAATACATTATAATTCCATGAAGTAGAATAATAGAGACCTAGCTAGATGAACTAGTTTTTCATAAGAATATTACCATCCATAATGACTTTGTGCACATGGCTACCAATTTGAATTACACTACAGATCCATGTGGAAATATACCCAACAACTATTCATGGCCATGACTATGAAATGAAAAGTAGATACATGAAATAGGTTGTCATAGTCACGACCAAGGCCCAGTGAAAACTAGTCTCAAAATCAATGTTGAGCTCCAGTTTTGTCATACTTTCCGCCATACAAATACACTTATCATTACACCTTCTCCCTGCATTTCATCAATAATATATTGCTAATTACACCATAAACCTCCATTATCTCTTGTTATTCATCCTATGTGGTTAATACATAGTTTTCCATATTTTTAGTGATTAAAAGGATGATTATACAATAGTTTTGTTGATGATGGTTTAATTCTATGTTTCTATGTCCAAGAAACATCTTATGTACTGTTCAGGTTCTGGTATATGCATTGTCCATGTTCCGATACTTGTGTTGTTCCTGTTCTGGTACCCTCATTGCAGGTCATCCGGTAATCCAAGTCATCCAGTACCAGAAGGTTCTACAGTCATCCAATACCTACACATTCATCCATTACCCACACTCCATGTCATCCAATACTCTGCAATGATCTGGTACTACCTTTGTGTTCATCTGGTACCAGCTCTTTGCCTCTTCCAGTACCAACTTCATCCGGTACCGAATTGTGCATATTCGGGTACTAGCTTCATCTAATACTACCATCACATTGGTATGATACCCATAGTCGTGAATATGTTCATATGGTACTAAAACCCTACTTACAAGATTCCAGTACTAACTGTTCTAATCTGGTACCAATTGTGTTAATCCAGTACTAGAAATAATTCAAAATTTTGGAAATATTCTAGAGGAAAATCGGGTACATGGGTTTTGTCCACAATGATTTTTTCATGTAGATATGTGATACATAAATCACCCAGATTGCACGTGTGGACCTCCAACTTAGGGGGAATGATTCTGCAAAAATTAACAACAAAACTCAAACTGTCAACTTACGCCTCTATTTACGTATACATAGGAGAATATCTTGCAAAACTGAAAAATGGGTTCTTAGAAATATCATCCAGCTATAGAACCCAGAAACTGTTTTCTAAATTTCAAATTGTTTACAAAGATATGGGTGGGGGAATAACTCGAATCTGCCCAAATTGCAATAAAACCTAGATTTTTGAAGATTTGTCCTAAAAATGTAAATTTTGAAATCAGAGCTTTGGGATTTGGTCCCATCCTCTCTTCAATGATTTTTATGTATAAATAAGAGTGTTAAAAGGTTGAGAGGTAGATATTATCATTTTGTAATGGAGGAGATCTATTCATTGTTGTGAAGAAGATTGAACATATGGAGGAGTGCTTGTAATTCCTTGGAGTTTTCAGCTAATAAAAAGGAGTTGTTGTTCTTGTACATGGTGTGGATCAGTCCTTAGTACTGTAGACTTCTTCCACAACATAGGCCAGGTTTGGAAGGGCCCCCATCTTTTGGTATGTGATGTGTTGTTTTATAGATAAGGTAGAATACTAGATTTACATTTTTTTACAGTCTTTAGATCAACATTTTATATTCTCATTTGTTGCATAAAGGAGTTTTGTTGAGGTTATCTATCTTCATACAGATTTGATTTATTATTTTCTTTCAATTTATTACATTTTGATTGTGCTTTTTACACTTGATTCGAAAACTAAAACTTAGATATCTTACCCTTTGATTGTATGCATTTAGAAATTCATATGATAGGGTAGGCTTAATGATTTTCAAGTGTGATGTGTTCATTTCAAAAATAAAAGAAATACAAAGTGCATTGATTCATATCGTTGCTTGAACATTTCTGATATAAACTATTTGATAAACAGAGCATAGGATCTGAATAACCCGGACATCCTAAAGAAATTTGGGACAACAATGAATACAAATCTGTGTGAGGTGGATAAAACATTTAGAATTGAATATCATACTCTTAGAATTTCAGATTTGTGAATGGTAACTAGATTAATAAGCAGGGCATGTGCTTAATGCATTTCACTTGAAGCACGACTTTTGAGTTGAAAACTTCCTTAGATTTTTAGAGTTTCTCTTGCATATTTTTCCTTGTAATGTTACTTTGCTTTTGCAATTGTTTTGGCTTTGTACTTAGCTTTGTTTCTGCATTGGTTTCTGATTTTAGTTTGTGTTGTTTTGTACCATTTTTTGTTTGGTGTGGATTTAGATTTTGTACATTTATTTGTTAGACATCCTTTTCTACTAAACTTGGTTTGTCACTTGCACCCACAACACCTAATTTGATTGTTCCTATTTCTCTATAATATAAGTGTTTTGAAATAAGTAGGAAATATTTAATGTTGATTAGCGTTGAATAATTTTGAATTTCTTATAGCTTCAAACACCAATGGATAGATTAGAGGTCTAACTCATGAGATATGGCCTTCCCACATTGGAATTCTTCCTAAGGTGTTAGTTTCTATCGTGAATTTCAATTCCGTTTGCTTGTTTATTTTATTGCATTTAGGTGTGGATCCGCTATAGGAAATAATCATTGAAGGACAAAAGACTTGAGTAAGCTACTCATGATTAATCATGCGAACATCACCCCGAGTGCCTGAAAGACTGTGATCTAAGCCTTTATAGCACTAAGTATTTCTATGTCCCAGTGATGAATCCTTAGTGTTAATTTGTTGCAGTGTGGGTTTGAAGATTGTTTTTCTGACTTTAGATTAGGCTAGACTAGGCTTTAATCCTGCGTTTCCTGCGCCTGCACCTCGAAGCTTACGAGCCTTGGTTGATAATTAAATGTGGGAATTAATAGTGCATATATTTAGCCCCAACAATCAATCTGAAGATTTTTGTATACATTGGAGTACAATTTGATCTCCCATGATCACTAAAGTCATATAGGTATTGGTCAAATGAAGGATAGTAGAAACTCAGGAAAGTTGTGACTATGTGTTGATGTCTTCAAGTCTTCTACATGATCTGCCAAAGGTGCAAGTCAACATCATGTGAATAAAGGAGTTGAGATCGAACATAATGAAACTTCATTTGATTATCGATCATTAAAGTATATCGTTAACAATCACGAGATAGCATACCAATAATGAAAGTAGGTATCAAGGCACTGGGTACATTCTTACAAGTGTGAATAAAGATTTTGAGATCGAACACTTGAAAAATCCATTGATCAAGATAAATTGATGTATTCCCAACTATTGATGGCGATATAACCTACCACTGATCACTGCAAGTGTCTAGGTACTCATAGGACTCTGGGCCTCATTTCCAGAATAGATGAGATGAATTTGATGGAAGGAGACCTGCTGAAAGGTCCAGAGAATTAAGGAATCTCTCATCATTCAACATGAGGTACAAAGCCATAGATTGATGATTTGGAGGAACTCAGACGAAGAACATGTTCATGAGACAATGATCTTATGCATATTTTGCATGCACTAGATGCAAGAAGTGCATGAAAAAGACCCTTTGAATATCATCCAATAAGGAAAATTGTCGACAAAGGCGACCAAACCACCAATAAGGCTAATGGCATCCAAGAAACTACATGAATCCCAATGTGTGAATATATTTCTTTCCATCGAACACAAGAGAAACCCCCCACTCAGTGACCAATGAGGAGATGTCGATTGTTGGGTTCAAGGTTACCTACCCATAATTAAAGTAGGACCAGTGTGCACAGTAGGACTACATCTTCATGTGACTCTAAGATACACTAAGGGTATGGATGACATGAAAATTCAAGATTTCTAAGAAATGGCCAACAAAGGATTCTAAACATCCTTTGAGCAAGAGAATGAGGCATATGGATGACTTTGGAAGCATAGACTTGATAATGAAACTTTGTGAAGCACGAGGCACCAATGAAAATATCCATAGGGACTCGAAGAGTAACCATTTATAGGAGTAAACTCTAATTAATGAGCTTAGCTTCTTAAGGTCATGCTAAACCCAAAATTTGGATCACAAGTGGACTACAAAATTTTTTCTCTGTTCAAAGGAGACACGACTACTACCAACATGAGATAATATTCTTTTCCCATTCATCTTTTTATTTGTTTTCATAGAAAAATGAATGATATGATACATAGAATGAAACGAGTGTCACGAGTAAGAATCGAGTTCCAATAGTGTAACATACATGTGCTCAATGAAAGGAGGTGCATGCAGGACATGGATACTCGAGGGAATGTTTCCTCTTGGGGTATAAGGTGTCAATATGCAAATGATATAAACAAGGCTCTCTTTGGATGATGATGGAAATTGTTGAGGTAATAGGCTTATAGAAAGAAAGAGGGAACTGGAAATAGGATCAATACTGCAAGAAGGATAATGGAGTGCAATTACAACTTAATGCCAAAGAATGTCATTTTTCGAAAATTTAGTCCCCTAGGCCTGAAAAAGTATTAAACAATACCCAAGAGAACTCTTCTAACCACTAGTAACTAAAGTATTGATTTTTCTAAATTAGTCTACTTGGTCCGAAAAAGGGTTAAAATTACACCAAATAGATGTCCTTTCAAATCCAATTAACGAGTGTGAAAGAGACAAGTTGACTCGACAATCTTTTTGGATTTTGATGGAGTCAGAAAAGAGCTTAACCAAGACTCGATGGAAGTCCCATAGGTATAGGTTAGAATGATTATGAGTGAGAATATGACGTTCAATGGAAAAGTCATATTGCAACCATAAGGGACTCATGGTCTTATGGAAAAAATCTCTCCATGCGCATTGAATGGCACAAAGGTTCTAACAAGGGAAGTCGTGTTTGGTAACCCTCTACCATTCACTAATGACACTTATAGTATTAGAAATAAGGTTATGTGTTGCTAACAAATGGGTTCGTACCTAAGGAATACGAATTGCAGTCATAGGATAATGCAAGTATGAAAAATAGAGTGACGACTTATCATATATGCTTGGTAAAATAAAATACCTTACAAAGTCACAAATGGGCAACATGACGCTAGAAACCGCAATAATCCCTGGATAAAACCACCAAAACCAAGTCCTTCCACTACACTATTAGTTCACTAGGTAAAAATATTATCAAAAACTATGTACAGTGGGTAATTTTTTCCATAAATAGTAAAAATAACAAAATTTACCATACCATTTCACATTTTTACCCAAATAGTGCATTTTGGACCAAATTTCCCATGACCTTCAAGTGTCGATTGCAGGAGCTACAAGCGACAGAATTGAAAACCTTCTCGACCAAGTAAGTACTCTTTCCCTCCTCTTCATTTATAGTGGATTAGAATATTAAATTAGGTCCCATTTGTTTATATTTTTAAGGTGCAATTTAGGAATTAGGGTGTATGCGGGTTGTAGATCATTGGGTCGCATAAATGGAGGCATGTATGTAGAAAAGAAAAATAAAACCTATGTCTATGTATCCCTACACACGACTGTTACCATAACATCCCACGTACAAGTACACAAATTGGTTTTTTAAATAAATTTGACTCAAAAATAGAACTTTTCTTGTAGGATGATACTTGAATGGAGAGAAAGAGAGCATGAGGAAGTTGATGCTACAGTGGAAAGAGATCTAGGGGCCCAATTAGCATTAAAAATATGTAGTCTTTACAAGTTTTGGGCTCTCAAAGAAATGAGGGCTCAATTGAGGTTGCTCCAAATGCTGGTGAACTTTTGGGATCTGGACATAGAGGCCTTCAACCTCGATGGTCAACCATTGAAATTATAGTCAAGGATATCTACTTTATTATAGGATTATCACATTGGGGTGAGGTAGTGAACCTCAAATCCATGGGATGTGGGAGTGGCATGAACATAGAGGACTACATTTCCACTCACTGTCTTGCAAGCACAGAAAAGTTAGAGAGCCAACTCCCTATTAGGGAGATCAACAACTTGAGTTTAAAGATCATCGTTCTTGTGCTACAACGGATCATGGGGTTGGCCTCATTGCACCAGGAATCAAGGCCATTGATGTTATACTCTATGGATTTCTTATGAACCATAGGGAATGATTGGTGCAAATCACTACTGGCCAACATGAAGAGTCGGTTGATAGACTGCAAACAAGGTAGGAAGAGGAACTTCAGGTTCACATCTATCTTGTGTAGGTTTTTATTCAAGAGGGTTCTAGGATTGAGCCCTAGAGTCGATGTTTTTCCACATAGACCATGTGATCTAGCCATGTCATGGTTGACCAAGTTTATGAGGTAGTTGGGAGGAGGTAGGGTGATATCCCCCTACAATGATGAGTTCTTCTTATAGTGGCCTCAGCAGGTGATAGCCCTGGGTGACTACCCTTATGCAGGGATCAACTACAGAGGAGATCCAGACATGCCATTGTTACCAAGATTTGCCTATGGTGATATAGGTATGAAAAAATTTTCAAATATATTTCATTTTTTTGTGTTTTTCAAAAAGAATAAATAAAATGAAAATATTTTTGGATGGCATCAAGTGATCAGAATCTGGACTAGGGGTCAAAATTTAGCCCAAAAATAAAAGTTCTCAGAATTGCCTCAAAACGAACAGGTGTGTATCCCTCGTTATTACAAACCCAACACACTTCAAATGGGGTCAAACGGACATCGGATGAGTGAGATATTGTGATTTGTTCGATTTGCCAAATAGGCAAAAAAAATGTTGACTGGACAGTCCATACAGCTGACATGGAAGAGACCGTACAGCTGACGTGGAATGACCGTATAATGAAGTGGTAGTTGATTACATGGAAATCATTTATTGGCAAACATGTGGACAAATGATATTGTGACATGTGGCATCATTTTGGCAAAATGGTATGGTGCCACGTGGCCCAGGCATGGGCTGCCACGTGGCACCCTGTTATTGTTTTGGTATTTTAAAAATGTTGTGGAGTCCATGGGGATTGAACCCTGGACCTCCCCCACTGTGGAAAATCTTTGGCAAAGGGTGCCCAACCAGCATGCCTACCATATGGTTCTTACCATATAATGTTTTCATTTTAATTTAAATTAGCATATGTTGCTTGTTAGGCGCAGGTCCAGGCTGGGGCTTAGCCCCAGCCCTTGGTTATATGCGACACCACATGCGACCACAGCACATGGAGAGCATGCAGAAATTTTTCCAACGGTCAATTCTTATGCACTTGACACTTGTCGTTCCCTCATCCAATCTTGCAACGAGGGCATAATATTGCGTTGGGACGTGGCCATATGGCCCCCATGCGCCCAACACCTCCGGCTTTGGGGACCTTAGTTCCTTAATCGTTCTACAATTGTAACCATTTTGTGGTTATGTGCCTGGTTCTAGGTTTTAGCATAGAAAAACGTGCAGGGGCTAGGTTGGAAGCACAGAGGTGCGTTTTGGCGAACCAGAGACAACAAGCTTGAAGGAGGAAAATGGCAGGAGGCCCAACTTCTTCATTTTTTGGCCAAATGAGGTGCCGAAAAATCCCATATAGTGGTTTTTGGACATTTTGAATCCATTGGCACAGTTTTCAAAGGAATTTGAAGACTTCTTTTGCATTTTTTTCACCATTGAATTTGCAAAGAGCTCCAGGGAGCTTAGGGCCCCCATTGATGGAGGTCATGCTTAGATGAGCCCAAGTCTGTTTTCTATGACTGGATAGTCATTTTTGGATAATTGTTATGCTCTAAACACATTGGGATAGGTTTTAGAGGCATTTGAGGACTTTTACAGGTGTTTTTTCCACAAGGAAGCTCAGGGAATCTCAAGGCCACATGTAGAAGAGGTCATGTCTGGATGAACCATGATCCGTTTTCAGAGTTCTATTAGTCATTTTTGGGGTTTTTATGTATTTTGAACCCAATGGTACAGTCAGTAAATCCATTGGAGTTGAGCAAAATCTTGTAAATGAATCATTTTCAAACTCATCCCAAAGAGCCTAGTCCATTGATGGAGGATCAAGGAGATGTAGCCCAGTTGGGGGTGAACTCCTTTATAATGTTGTTCTTGTTGTGAGTGTTTGTTGGTTATTACTTGTTTCATGTTATATTTGTTGTTGTATTATTTAAACTACATATTTAACCTTTCAAAGAACCGCACACATACACACATAAAAGAAGCATGAACTTGACACATAAAACCTCTTGCATAACTAAGACATTGAGCAAGGTCATGAAAAGTTTATTTTAATGGAGTAGAGGGTGCTTGCATGCAAAATAAGTCAGCCCCCTATTTTCAGATCAGGTGGTATCAGAGCATAGTTTTGCTCATGTGATTGCCATTGATAGCTAGAGTTTTAGTTGTTGGTATTTGTGCAAGTTTTTTCTTGAAGATTGATATCTTGCAAGGATGGAGGAAGCTTCAAACTTTGATAGTTCTCATACATATTCATTATCCAAGTT
>JASDQU011377522.1:24262-36659 GCA_032191745.1 Picea mariana | reverse complement strand
TTTCTAGACCTTGTGGAAGAATTTGTAGAATCAGATACATTGCTTGATTGAAAAGTAGGAGTAGACTGAGCTACTGGGATAGATGACTCACCTTGAAAAACATTTCTTGGAGTTCTTGTTGGAGTATCTCTGATTGGTGATTGAGTTTTTGAACCTTGTTGTCCACCTTGTGCAATATTCTTATCTGCTTCATTGTTTGCTTGAGGTATTACTGCTCCAAAAGATATAGTCTTATCTACGCTTCCATTCCATGCTTCATCTTCTTTGAATTCAACATACCTCTTGATTATCACCTTCTTTGTCACTGGATTATACAATTTATATGCCTTGGACTGATCACTATACCCAAGAAAGATGCATTTTCCACTTATGTCATCTAACTTCCTCCTCAATTCTTTGGACACATGAGCATATGCCACACAACCAAATACTCTGAAGTGTGCTACATTGCAACTCATACCTGTCCATGCTTCTTGTGGAACGTTTTTCTTCACACTTTTAGTAGATCTATTCAAAACGTAAATAGAACAAGCTACTGCATCTCCCCAAAAATCATTTGAAAATTGTTTTTCCTTCAGCATGCTCCTATCCATATTCATAATGGTTTTTTTTTTCCTTTGAGCTACACCATTTTGTTGAGGTGTATACCTAGTTGTAAATTATATTTTGATCCCATGTTGCTTGCAGAAATCATGAAAAAAAATTGAATCATATTCACCTCATTTGTCTTCTCTCAACACTTTAATCTGATGACCACTTTGCTTCTCCACCATTGCCTTGAATTCTCTGAACTTGTCAAAAGTTTTTTATTTCTTTGCCAGAAAGTACACCCAAGTTTTTTTGTTGTAATCATCTATGAAGGTTAGGAAGTAGTAACTTCCTCCTAGTGACTAGGTCCGCATTGGACCACATAGATCTATATGAACCAGCTTCAATGGTGTCTTTGCTCTATAAGACACCCCTTTAGGAAAATGATCCATGTGTTTCTTTGCCAAAACGCAACTCTCACATGAACTAGATGGCTCTTGAATGGGAGGAAAACATTCAAACATATTCTTTTGTTGCAATAGTTTTAGACCACCAAAATGTCGATGACCAAATCTGAGATGCCACAACCAAAATATATTCCAAACATGTTGCCTTTTGGACAAGGGAGACATCCTGTCTCTTGTAATTCATGGAAAGAGGATACATTCTATTCTTTGTCATCTTCACCCTAGCAATCGACATCTTACCGGGAGATTTATCATATATGAAACAATCATTTCCCTTAAAGATTACATCATACCCTTTTTAGTAAGTTGGCCAACACTAATAAGATTATGTTTCAAACCTGGGGCATAATACATATCTGGTATGTGTCTTTTCTGACCTTGTTTGGTCCAGATGTTGACCATTACTTTTCCCATGACTTTTAGAATATTTTCTGACCCCGACTTGACTTCAATCCTTACTGAATCATCCAGATCTACAATTAAGTTTTTGTCTCCTGTCATATGATTGCTACATCCACTATCTAACAACCAAATATCATTAGAAGACTCTTGAGCAACATTACAAGTAAGGAATAATGAGTCTTCATAGTTCTCAGTGGTGTTAAAATAATTTGCATCCTAACTGCTAAGGTCAAGCTTCTACTTCCTACATTCATGGGAAAAATGACCCATCTTGTTACAATAAAAACATTTAACTTTGGATTTGTCATACCTCTAATTTGGTTGTGGGTTTTTGTTATTGTTGCTCCCCCTTAAGCTATGAGGATTTTGATCTGGTCTCCTTTCTTGTTCTGAACTATCCTTTTGGTTGTTGCTTCTGTTGCTCTTGCCCCTGCCTCTTGACTTTTTGATCCTCCTCTGCCTCTTGAGATCGAAACCTAAGATTTGAATGCATTTTCCAAGGAATCTTCATACTTGTTCATCTTGGATTCATGGGATAACAAGGATCCCAACAACTCATCCAGTGATGGCCGTATCAAGTCCTTAGACTCTTCAATGAATATAACCATTGCATCAAACTTCTTAGGTAAGGTTCTAAGAACCTTCTCTACCACTCTTTGATTTGGAATCTTTTCATCGTTCATCCTTAACTGATTAACTGATTTACTGGACCATTGATTCTGACTCCTTCATCTTTAGATTCTCAAAATTCATTCGTAATGTCTGCAACTTAACCGTCTTTACCTTGATAATGTTGTAATAGTTGGTCTCTAAGATGTCCCATGTCGTCTTTAAGAATTCCGCTGCTTAGGAAATATGCTTTCATCCAAGCCGTTTTGGATGAAATAGAGTGCTTTTACATCCTTCTTCATGTTATCTCTAAACTGATCCTTTTGAACATTGGTCAAAGCTTGCTCGACTACATAATCAAATATATGGCTGTGCAAAACTAGTGATTAAAACCATATTTTTTTTTAAACAATTTCCTTCTCAAAAATAATAAAGTGATTGATATATAAGGAATAACATATATATATTTGTGGAAATACACAAAATATATGTATTATGACAAATTATATCATGTCCCTTTAACAAAGCACAATATTTTTTAAATATAAAAATAGTTGACCCCTATAAATTCAGATTTTAATAAAAACCCTCAATTAAAAAATGTCACGTACGGTGTAGGCAGATAATCTTCACAACAAAATTACCTTGGGAGTTTTAATGTAACCCAAGGAAATTCGGATTTCAACCAAAATCCTAAATAATAAAACAAAACCCTCACTGATATGTGTAATAACATTTGCGGATCTCTGCCCACACGGGTTGGAATCAAAATCCTACGTGCGTAATCTCAACAGTCGGTAACTGCTAGGGTAACTTGCCAGAATATTTGCTCTCCCTTCTACAAGCGACCATCTTCTTGGCCCTTGACAAATCGGCGGCGGCTTTCTTGGGTCTACTTAAAAACCCTAGCGATTTGTGTGATCTGTCGCGAGCTTTCTACAGACTACGGCCTTCTCTCTGGCTTTGCAGCCTCTTCTCTGGCTTCTCTAGACGGTGACAACGTAGGAAACAGAAACAATGAATGGCGGCGACGTCCTCTCGATTTATGCAGGCTTTCTCTCTAGCTTCATTGCGATCTGCAGCCTCCAACCTAGCTCTGCGGCCCCTTTCTGATTTTCTACAGGTTCCCTTTCTAACCTCACGTTCTGATGCCACTTTAAAGGAGGAAGGGGCAGATTTCTTACAACTGCCGCTGTATGAACTCACACACAAACACCAGAACACAAGACACAAGAGCTGTGGCTCTAAAACTTCATTCATTCATTGTTTAACTAACTGAAACTGTTCTGAGTCTAAAATTATACTTTCCAAAAATAGTTGTAAGAGTAATTATTTTCAAATATTTTATTCAATTATTAATATATATTACTTACCCTATATGAATTCCAGTTTATTGTCTTTCTTATGTTAAATACGGTTTAGTAAATGCACTATTGTTCATTTCATTTAGTATCAGAATGATGTGTTCATTCTTTTGGCCACATTTTTCAGAACCTGTATACATCCAGATTTTGGTCACATATTTACTGTACTTGCTATGATTTTGGTCATTGACCACACACCAATTTTGGCCATTTAAATTTTTTTTCAAAATTTAAAAAAAAAAAAAAAAAAATACCAATCACACGCCCACTAGAAATTGAGCCGCGTGGAATTTGGAGTGACTGTCGTTGGAAACTGAACCGCCAAGTTAGTAATCAAAACCAAAAGATGTTTGATACCTTATTGAGATTAATTCGATAAATACTTTCGGACAGCAGAAAATAAAAAAAAAATCAACCAATTACTTTAAAAAGGTAAAAGTCTAATTCGAACCACTAGAATATGATATTTTTTTCCTGTTAAGTATTGGAGTCATTTATTTAAATACAAAACTCCCCGTCGAAATTATAACAGTATGATTGAGGCTCTATTATTATAACTGCAGGTTATATAGTGGTCGATCACAGCTAAAACGTAATTGACTTTAACTTAATTCTTTTAAATTTGTAAAGAAAAAAATTATATATTAAATTTAATTTTTGAAAAATTAAATGTAAAAAGAAATTATATATTAAATTTATTTTATTTTTTTCTGAAAAAATGAAAAGTAATTTGAAATTTCCAAATTCAATATTTATAATTTTTATTGTCAAAATTTTCTTATTTAAATATAACATTTTAAATAAAAAAGATAAATATAAAATTTACACATTTTTTATATTGATATGTTCATTAATTTAGTTAATTATTTCATTGTCTTTGTTAAGCATAAGGTCTACACCTATTGAAAAAAAGCTAGAATTAATGACCTAATTACATACTTGATTTTTATAGACAAGATTTGATATCTTTAGAATATTCTTAGTAATTACAATAAATGAATGAAAGATCATAATTTCAACCATTAATTTCCTTGTATAACAAAATATGGTAGTTAGTATTTAAAAAAGGTAATTAGTCTAATAATGTTGTGTCATGTAAATGCCCAATTTATTTACTCTCCTGGTTTTGACTGTTGTATTTTAGTTTCATGGGATGTGTTCTCATGCATTTAATTTACTGTGGTATTTTAATTTATTGCTCTTTTACTCACGTTTGATTAGGTTTATTTTATTTCATTTATTTTAAGAGTTTGCATACACCCTCTCTATGACTCGAAGCCTCAAAGAACTATGTTTTATTTGGGCAATCCACTAAACTGAAACATAATGGATATAATTTCAAAAACTTTTATATAAAAGTTGTGCACACACAATGCACATTAATATATGCATAATGAGGAGAAATACTTCAAGAATGATAATATGATGTATTAAGTTTTATAGAGTTCATTAATGTAGATTTTATTATTATTATAGATGATGATAATAAAAATAGTATGATGTATCAAGTTTTAGAGAGTTCATTATGTGCATAATGAGAAGGAGAAATATTTCAAGAATGATAATATGATGTATTAGGTTTTATAGAATTCATGTAAATCTTATTATTATAGATGATGATGATAATAAAAATAGTATGATGTATCAAGTTTTATAGAGTTCATTAATATAGATCTTATTATAGAAAAAGTTTTCTCCGAATAAAAATTATAGAGTTCATTAATATAAATCTTATTATAAATTTTATTATGAAGAAAGTTGTTTTTTTTAATAAAAAAATTTATATACAAAGAGTGAAATAAACAAATGTTCAAATTAAATAAATCTACAATATTTTAATCCTTTAATTACATGTACAAAGTAATAAGAGTAGTGTTCAAATTCACTACGTCTTTAATCCTTTAACTATTTTGACTAGTAAAAAGCTAAACTATTATTAAAACCATCTAAAATTATGCATACACCCATTTGTAGTTATGCTCGTTTATATTATTTTGAGGAATGACGAATACCTTGATTTAGTGCATTGTGATGTGCAGTGCATGTGGTATCTACAGAGGTGGTACGGGGCATAACCAAAGATGGGAGAGAGAGCAGGAGGCCTGGTGAGGACCCCACTCCCAGTTAGCAAAATTTGTGTAGATATCATTATCTAAGCACATTTCTTCTCTACAATGAGACACTTCAGCTTAAAACACCTACTTCAGCTTAAAACACCTCAGCTTCCTCTTGCATTTTTCCAAGGGATTTCTACGATTCTTTGGTTACTATAAAATAGCTTAGGCACATTTAGACCTCGTCGCAAGATCCCAGTGCTATTCATCTCGCTTCAAACTTTGCCTAGTGTATTTAGATATCTCCCAACTTTATTGTGAACGATAACTATAAAATTGTTGACAATGTGATCAATAATAGCATGTTGAATTAAAATTAATATTTATTTATAAAAATGTTAGTTAATTAAATTAAAAAAAATAAAAAAATATTTAAGATAAACAGAACATGCCAATTAGTTAGTTTTGTATCATTAATGTAACAATATTTCAATACAGAACTATTTAGTTATTATTTTCTTACTTGATTCTTCAAGTAAACTAATTTAAGAATGAATTAAAATTTAAAGTTGTGTATGTAATCATGACATGAACTATATAAAATGTACGATTAATATGACAATATTTCAAAACAGAACTATTTAATTATTATTTTCTTACTTGATTCTTATTACAATATCTCAATACAGAACCATTTAGTGGTTATTATTATTTAGTTATTATTTTCTTAAGAATTAAAATTTAAAATTTTGTATGTAATCATGACATGAACGATATTAAATAAATAAAAAATTCCAAATTGAAATAATATATAAATTTTTAATAAATTCAAAATCAAAACAAGACTTTACTTCCTTTTAAATTTCGACAGGTCACACAGTCAATCTAAATCTAAAGACGGTAAAGCTATCATTTGAAATGCATAACAAATCCTTTAAGAAAGATAAATTAATGGCAGGTGGAACCTCTAAGAAAGAAAGATTCCATCCCTACTTTCAGATTTCAACGTGGAAGGAGGTTGGAACATTTATGAAACGAAGGTTCCATCCATACTTTCAGAGTCGAGCACGTTTTCCGTACAAAGAAGAGGAAAACACCTCATTGGTCGGTCGGCCTTTCTTCAATCATCGTGCATTATTCAAGTTTGGCAAATTTACTGCTGTTGTGTGTTATGCGTCACCCTCAAAATAAAATTATGGTTCACAACCATACATAATATGAGGCCAGATTTTTGTTTGCTTTATTATTCCTTCATCTCTAACAAATCCGATTTAAATTAAATTTATTTTAAAATTTTATTCAATTATTTTTACCTTGGTAAAAAATTATAAATTTTATTTAATTAATTAATTTATATTTTTTTAAAAATATTTAAAATTATATATATTTTTATAATTGATTTTTTTTTTTTTTAAATTGAGAAAATTTTAGTAACTACATATTGTTTATGTTCATAGATTAATTTTTCATGTTTAAAAAAAAAATCAATTTTCATTTTTTCTTAAATTTTCTTAAAAAGTGATTCATCCAAATTTTATAAAATAAAATTATTTTTCCTTAAAAATAATTCAAATTTTATAGAAATATGACCAAACATTCTATACTTTACATATAAAAAAACTAGTAAAATTTGCAAGTTTCTACATTTTAAGAAAAAATTCCATCTTCCTAATTTGAAACATGATAACAGCATGAATCTTGGAAGGAACTCACCTGAAACATACATTGACATTTCATTAAGATTTACTATGACATTTCATTAAGATTTACTATAAGATTGATCCCGGCCATATTTGAAATGATTTTATGCTAGTTTAATTTTTAGATATTATCATGTATATATATTTATTTATTTTTTATTTAATTTTTTTATACATCTCGTCCATCCCCTCAGTGTAGAGCACCATACTAGGTTATAGAGCATTTAGTTAATCTGAATATAATAAAAAGAAAATAAAATTAAGATATATATGATTGGTTATAGAACACCTTGCTAATCTAAATATAATAAAAAAATTTAAAATATAAAATAAAATTAAGATATATATGATTTAAGAAAATAAAATTAAGATATATATGATTGGTTATAGAACACCTTGCTAATCTAAATATAATAAAAAAATTTAAAATATAAAATAAAATTAAAATATATATGATTTTTTACCAATTTTAAATGTTTCATAATTACTTTAATTTTTATTTTAAATTATATACAACTAACTTTTAAAAGCAAACATACTTACTCTTAATTTTGCTAAAAATAAACATCTTCTCTAATAAACATCTTCTCTAATATTATTTATTTAAATTTTGACCATGGCTATTATTATAATCTAAAGGACCTTAAGTAATTACCAAACAAGACATACCAAGGAACTTAAGTAATTACCAAACAAGACATAAGGTATTTAAGTTTAATTAATGTCCAAGGAACTTTTTTTTCCCGAAGATAACGTCCAAGGAACTTAAAAAAGGATAGACTTCCAAACATCAAAGTTCACATCAAAGTTAAAAGAGGCTACGTCCAAGGAAGTTAATTCCAAACATCAAAGTTAAAAGAAGTTACGTCCAACGAAGAAAAAAAAAATTAGTATTCCAAACATCAAAGACTAAGTGACTAAGTGGGTATACCTTTAAATGAGGGATTTTTTAATACTCAACCTTAATATGTAAGAGAAATAAATTAACATCAACATCATCATTACTTCTATCAATTATAAGGGAAAATACATTAACGTTGATTTCGCAAATCAATATTATTAATTCAAGAGACAATTATAATTTGTAATGGACAATATGAAATTTGGAATTTGCACGTAATAATTGATAATTATAAATATATATTCCACTTCAATATTACAACTATGTATAAAAAAGGTTGTTATAATTTGAAGTTTATTTGGTTGAAAACATTAAGTGCTTTTATTTTAAAGCATGAAAAAACGTTTTTGATCTTATAAGAAGAAGAAGATAATGTTGTAAGACGTTACAATGAAGTAAGATACACTCTCATCAAAAGACCTCATGATATTTCAAGGGTGATCCTTTAGGAGAATTAGAAGTAAATATTAAAAGATGCAAAATGAATTTGGCAAAGTTGTCATTGATAAAGACAAAAAAAAAATTGTCTTAAGAATCATAGTTAAAGCTTGATTGCACAAATTAAAAAGTTAAAAACTGAAAAAAGTCACAACAAGAAACATTGTAGCAACTTATCAACAAAGAATCAATGATTGATAAAGAAGCAATGGTCAATCCCATTGAAGTGCAGAGGTCATCAGTTGTAAATAACCCAAACCTTGGAGAAAAAAACCAATAATATTTAAACCTTGGAGAAAAGGCCTTGTCTTCGCACTTTCTTCCTAACTTGGTTTAAATTCTCTTTGGCGCACTTCTCGCATTCATATTTAAATCAATCATTTATGCTCTTGCATCAAATTTCCCTTGCAAGAAAAACCTACCATGTCCTCATGATAACTCTACCTCATCTATACACCCCCTCCCCTTTTGCAATTTTTAAAATTTTGCCTTAGGAATCCATGCAAAGCCTTCATTTGGCATGTCTTTACATTTTACTAAGTACAACATGTGCTTGGCATTCCTCATTAGGAATTTACTCTCTTCCAAAACTCACTTGATCTCTTCTAGTGTCTCATTCAATATTTGGTTCCTTCAATCTTTCTTAGCACTCTTCTTTGCTCTATTTGTGACGAATTCTCTATCCTTCTATAAATAAAAGTATGCTACATTGGAAATGGGCAAAATATCAAATTATTTTGGCAAACTCTACCTCATATGCACTATATCTAAATTTTCTTGAAACCTTACATGGTTCAATCTCTCTCATGTTTAGCTTACTATATTCGTACCTTTTGGATAGTGTTCTTTCCTCAAGTGCAACATCACTTGGTGTCCAACTCTAAATCACTTGAGCATTTTTCGTACATCTACTTTCTTCTTATAGCTCGTTCTATTCTCCGACAATATTTCCTGGACCCACATATAAATCTACTCCATTTGTTCTAAAAAAAATTATTCATCACTACTCCTATTCATATACATGAGCAACTCAATTACATCTATCACTCCCTTCAAATTCCTCTTGTTCAACGATGAATATCCTATCAATATGTTAAACAAGCTATTAAATGAGAACCTCATCTAGGCTAACACATGATCCCACTGTTTTTACTTACCTCCAGCTAGGAATCTCAACAAATTCAATAGACATTGGTTCACCACATTCATTTATTGTAACACTCCCATGGTGGGGACTCAAATTTTCTCTCTTCTTAGGAGAATCAATACCCTCATTCGTGGTCTCTATTCCATTCTGCTCTTCCTAAGATTTCTAGCCACGATCTCCATGCTCCAAAACGAGCTCAAAGCTGGCAGATATCCTCTCCCAAGTTCTTCAGGATCTTTCAACCCTCTATACTTGCATATGACTACGGGCTATGACCAGACGCCAAGAGAACATGCACCAAGACGACCACCACGCGAATCCTCCGAAGTGGAAAACCTTTGAAGTTCACGATCTGACGTTGCATGTCCTCAACGATTTCGACGGCCCTGATTTACTTCAAGAGTTCTCAACTTGCGTGACCCCACTTTCCACCGAAGTGGCTATCTCCCGAAATGGAAGATCTGCTGACACCTGTCCTCAGCTGACGGACGACTCAGATGAGCTCTAGCTCTCCGACCTTCGTGAGTTCTTGTTCAACACATCCCCTTCTCTCCAGGAGTGACTTCACCCGAAGTCGACGGATTTTCGCCACATATCCTCTCTCTTAGATCGACGGTATAGACGGACTTCGTTGCTCCGCGGATTTCTAAAGGAACTCACGGCTAACTGCCTCTTAATACCCCAATGTGTGCCACTCCGAGAGGGACACTTGGCATCGCCGTCACTCGAAGCATGGGTTCCCATGTACTCTCGACGTAATACCCACATTCCCTCGATCAAACGGTCGAGAGGGGTCCCGAAGGATCCATAGATCCACGGTCCACATTACTTCGCTACTTCGTTCTTCGGGAGTTTTGGCGTTACTAAGCTTCTATTCTCCCGAAGCGACCAACGTCAGACTGACTACCTCATAGATCTGACAGTCGGGATGGCTCCCGGGCATCCTCGGATCTAAGGCCCAAATTAACTTTGGGACTTCAGGGATTTTACCTCCCTTACGCCGAACTCGCTCAATTCGACGAACTCGCGAAGTTCGAAGGACTCAAGGGGTTAACTCCTATTGATATTATGGTAGTTGCGGGAGGTATTTATCTCCACGTGTAAACCTGACGAGGATAGAATACTCTGGGAAGTAAGAAGAAACCCTAATGAGTTGGTTAATAACCCTACAAGACTTGTCGGCTTAAGAAGATAATTTATATTAGGTTATTAGCCTCCAAGAGAAGAAGTCGGCCAGAAATAATAATAAATATTGAACAGACAGATACCCAGAATGAGAAGTCGGCCCAGGCAGTTAGCCAGAACTAGTATAAATACAGGAGGCCAGTTCTCATTCTGGCAGGCAGTCTCAGAATTGCAGAGTAGCCACTTGTGCGCACTGCAGTGCCCAGTCTTGTGCGCAAGTTTGAGGAGAGTTGCCATTGCAGCTGCTGCAGCTAGCAAATCACGTTTGGCTTGGACTATCTCTTGGTTACGGTTTGAACTATCTGATCAGCTCTAATTGGTGCGCTATCCTTGGGGAAAGGTGTGCTACCCTTTGTTTGGCTATCTAGCCTAGGATTTGCTTCCAGAGTGATTCTCTGTCAAGGTTAAGGTGCTCGGAGGGTGGCTTCAGGCTATGGTTGGGTGACAATAGAGATATTGTCAATGGTAAAATGAGCACATCCATTATATTTTAACAGGTTATGGGCCCACACCTCCTTCATTCAGTCTAACTGTTGGAAGGAAACATAGCCAGAAGGATATTAAGCTCGTTGAAGCACTGTCACTAGGGTTACTAGCAGGTGCAGTTGCAGAAACCCTAATCCTCTCGTTGAGACACCTTAGAGAAGAGATTGACCTAATCTCTGGACAGATCAGTGTGCCCTAGCCTAGCGCATCTCCTGGTACTCTTAGTAAGCCAGGACGTCAAGTTTGAGTTTGTGGTCAAATCTAGGGTTTGACCAAGTCAAAGAAGCCATGACTTATTCTATGAAGTCAAAGAACAAGTTAGATGGAGCCTCTAACTTCAGAGCGTGGAAGACAAGGATTGACCTCATCCTTGCCAAGAATAAATTGTTGGATATCGTGAAAGGAAAGATCGTGGAACCAGAGTTTGAAGAAGGAAAAGAGAAGGAACCACAGAACGTTGCAATTATGGAGAAGTTCAAAGACGATGACATCAATGCCATGAGTATCATAGTGGAATCTATAAAACACCACTTGATACCCTACATCTCCCATCTTGACTCATCGAAGAAGATGTACAATGCCCTAACAAATCTCTTCTCAGTCAGAAACATTGGACAAGTTATGAGTCTAAAGAATGAGCTCTGTGACATGAAGATGAATGATGAGGACAGCATAACATCATACTTTGTGAGGATCTCCCAGTTAAGAGATCAACTACAAGCTATTGAAGAGATCATTTCAGAGAAGGAATTGGTAAACATAGTACCCAATGGTCTTCCCAAGACGTGGGATGCATTTGTCGCAAGCATGAACATAAGAAAGGAGTATCCTACATTTGAATAACTTTGGGCTTGTTGTGCTCAAGAAGAATGTAGGATCAGTGCAAAAGAGAAACCCCAAAAGAAGTACAATGATCAAGGCTTCACAGCGAGATTCAAGAATTTCAGGAACAAAAGGAAGTTTGGCTCAAGGAGGAAGCCAAATCAAGAGAAAGACATTTTAGAAATACAATGCTTCCACTGTCGAAAGTATGGTCACTACAAGAATCATTGTCCCGAGCTAAAGAAAAGGAAGGAGAAACACGAAGCATCAATTGTCGAAGAAAAGGAACCTACA
>JASDQU011377522.1:8461-24162 GCA_032191745.1 Picea mariana | reverse complement strand
ATTTGAAATCAAGCATTACATTATCCGTGATGAAGTTCAAAAAGGAGAAAGAGGTTCTCCAATACATATCTCCACAGATGAGCAGATAAACAGACATCTTGGTAAAGCTTTTGTCCAAGATAAAAGAGTTTGTGTACTCAAGATGGAGCTCGTGGAGACGACTTCCTTATTGAAAAAGGAAGAGATGACTCCCAGGTTGGGAGGGAGCACTGATATGTATTGATTTATGGACAATCATTTTTCAGTTCGAAAAATGGTCCAGGATGAGCAGTTTCCTTTCCAGTTCAAAAAGTTGATTGAGATTTTTTACGGACAACGATTTCTCATTGTGATTAACATGGGAAATGGTTTAGATTGTTGATGTATCATGGACAACGACTTCCCATTGTGGTTAACATGGGGAGTGGTCTAGGGCGGTCTCTCTTCTTGAGGGTTACTCAAGAAGACTGGCTCACCTCACCGGACAATGATTTCTCATTGTGGTTAACATGAGGAATGGTCTGTTTTGGAGGTTGGTACAGGAAAGTCTTTTCCTCTTGTGGTTAACAGAGGAAATGGTCCGAACAATAATTCCTTAGGGTTTATACATTCTCTCCAGGGTGCACTTTGATTAGTGTAGGAGGAATGGCCCAGGGTGGGGAATGGTCCAGGCTCATCAATCAGGGACAAGCATTCCTTAGGGTTTATACATTCTCTCCAGGGTGCACTTTGATTAGTGTAGGAAGAATGGCCTAGGGTGGGGAATGGTCCAGGTTCAGAAGACAAGACAATTATTCTTCCTTGCTTGAAAAGAATAGTCCAGATATCTCATTGTTCTACTCTGAGGGCAGATATTCTTTCAGATCTCACAGATGTGAGTGAAAGATTGGCCCAGATGATTCAGTTTATATCATAACATTGTTTCTGTGTAGGTTGATATCAGATGATTGTTATGAAGACTGTATGACAGTAGATGTATACTACTATGGTGGATGTGTTCCACTGTTTGTGACTATACGTTGTTGATCAAGTACTTGTGTGTTATTTGGTGTGGTAGTGTACCACTGGATTGTAGTTATGTACTACTATGGATAGACACAGTTGTGTTCTATTTTGTTTCGATTGCCTTGAAGACTATCAGTAGTATTGGAAATGATTATCAGTTAGATGGATAATCAAAAGACAGAGATTTCCCAAACGGAAAATGGTTCAGAGCATTTACTCTTCTAGATTAGAAGAATGGCTCTTGTATCACTCTGTGAAGTGAGCATCATGTCTGATTACTCAGATAGAGTATGGTTTTGAGAGATGATGCAACTAATGACACTGATGATGATGATGGTGCTCATGATCTAGTCATGATCTAGTCTATACAACTATGTTGATGCTACTAGGTGAATGGTATGTTTTTGCGCTCAAGACCATTACCTGTAATACCTCCCTAGCTAGGAGGGAGTGTTGATATTATGGTAGTTGCGGGAGGTATTTACCTCCACGTGTAAACCTGGCGAGGATAGAATACTCCGGGAAGCAAGAAGAAACTCGAATGAGTTGGCTAATAACCCTAGAAGACTTGTCGGCTCAAGAAGATAATTTATATTAGGTTATTAGCCTCCAAGAGAAGAAGTCGGCCAAAAATAATAATATATACTGAACAGACAGATACCCAGAATGAGAAGTCGGCCCAGGAAATTATCCAGAACTAGTATAAATACAGTAGGTCAGTTCTCATTCTGGCAGGTAGTCTCAGAATTGCAGAGCAGCAACTTGTGCGCACTGCAGTGCCCAGTGTTGTGCGTAGATTTGAGGAGAGCTGCCATTGCAGCTGTTGCAGCTAGCAGATCACGTTTGGCTTGGACTATCTGATCAACGCTTGTTGGTGCGCTATCCTTGGGGGCAGGTGTGCTACCCTTTGTTTGCCTATCTAGCCTGGGGTTTGCTTCCGGAGTGATTCTCTGTCAAGGTTAAGGTGCTCGGAGGGTGGCTTCGGCCTACGGTTGGGTGACAATAGAGATATTGTCAATGGTAAAACGAGCACATCCATTATATTCTAACAACTCCTGCGCTCTTTCCCGTATCCAACGGTCACAACAGACCTTGGCTCTTCCCGAACAGATCTCGTTCGTTCGTCTTCCAAACAAACAATCCTTCCCTTTCGATACTTCAATCTCGCTATTCTTCCTAAGCTTTATTAGCTCTGAAAGGCTTAAGAGCTTTGCGCTCTTTCTCTTGAACTTAACACTTAGAAGAACTCTTTCACGCACCCCTTGCGCTCATTCATCAAATCTAGAACTTAAGAGGTTCTTGGGCTCTGCCCGCCTCGCAGGGAGCCTCTGCATACGTGCAGTACCTCTCCTGAGCTTAACAGACTCCTTCCTCCAGGAGACTTAGAACAACTGGGAGTGTCGACATGCACATGTGAAACTATGCCCAAGGTCGACGAACTCACAATTTATTTATTTTAACTTGAGCCGCCACAAGGCTCAAGCATTTACGTGTACAAGCCAGATAATTCCTTACTTGCTTAAATACACAATCAAGAAGAATTAAATGGATACGGTATAAATCATTAAGCAAACATATCCATCCCTGCAACATTCATAGGATATCCAACTTCAATTCACAGTTACCACTTAAATACACAAGATATGCGATTACTTATCTATTACAGGTGGTAGTCAACTAATTGACGGTGGGTGTTCGTCCTTCCACCCAACCATAGGCTCAGAGGCATTCATTCTTAGCGCTCTGGCCACCCCCGTGCCAAGCCATGATATCACTAGGGAATTTATGCCAATTCTCATCGATCCTTTCTCTTTCGCATATTCTGCGAGGTTTATGAGATGCTTCCTCAACATCAAGCTCGCGGCCTTCCGCTCAGGTCTCGTTCTCTGCATACTCTCAAAGATCTCCCTCTCTATCACGGCCTCAACGAGGTTTATCAGATGATTTCTCTGCATCAAGCTCGTGGCCCTCTTCTCGTTCTCTGTTGGAATGTTTTTTGCATTCTCCACACTCCTCTTTTCATTCCCTCGCGTGCCTTGCACGCACATCCCTCTTATCCTGTTCCTTCTGTCAGAAGGAAAATCGAGTCAGCCTAGTCTGCTAGACCCAGTGGTAGTTCGGGCTGACATTCTGCAGCTAGACCATGCTTCCATTCATGGGGGTGGTTAATAATTCAACCACTAGTTCTTTCTTCATTAACTGATTTCTCTCCTTGGGATCCGAAGGAGGTTTATTATCCTCATCAAAGGGAAATTTGGGGTTATTTGATATAATGAACCCTCTCTTATAGTTTTCACATTCTTTCCTGACAACGGAGCATCCTTGCTCATTTACTCTTTCATTTATTTATACTCATCTTTCCTGAGGGAATGGAGCGCATTCCCCTTAAGCTATCACTCAAATCAGAACTTTCATGACTCTTCAAAAATGGAGTCAACCATGCATCCATGGTATTCACTTAATCTTGGCAAGTGTAATTATTACCTTACATATCACTCATCAAGGCAGCCATAATGTGCCTTTAGTATACATATATCCTTACATCATACATGTGCATTACTTTCATGTTTTAATATCATTCACACCTAATTGGTATTACTATCAGGCTTCATATCAAGAAGCTTCACAATGCATTAAATCCATGCATTCAAGCATAAACACACACAAACCTAACCAAACATTCATCATGCAAGCTCATTACTTGCACCATTTCCATGTCATGCATGCACATGGGCATCTCAGACTTCCAGATCCTCCTCCAAGGATGTTTTTTCCATTCTTATGACAAGCCTCATAGGGATACTCAACACTGAGTTTCCCTCTTAGTTGAGAGCTTGCAATCATTCACACGACATCCACATGGAAGCTGAATCAGACGTAGTCATAACTAGGTTCCCTTTTCATATGATAACAACTAGGAAAAAAACACTCTTGTCTCAACCTCCCTGGAACATTTCCCAACTTATAAATACAATCTGGACAATTATAACCATGCCCAAGGTAACAAAATCATCCAAACTAGCTTCCAACTATATCTATATGACTACCATCTACCACTAGATGTCAATCTAACCCATTGGGCTTCTAGAAGTGCCCCAACACTTCCTTTACCACATACAAGATCAATATTTAGTCAACCATTTTATCTCAATTTTAACAATTTAATGTCTATTACCATTTGGACTATTCCCTTAAAGCCCAAATGCAATTTCGAATTATGTTACTTACTCAGTATCGTAGTTCAAAAATCCAGAGTACCATTAGGTCAAGATCTGTCTTGACCATTACACCTAGAATTCCTTCTTCTGTTCAGCACAGCCAAGGACGGAGGCCACTCTCCTCCTCCCACGAAAACTATGGCAGATTAGTTTCCTATCCACCAAGCAAGGGAGGCTGTGGTGATTTCTCACTCAATCACTCTATATTTCTACATCTCTGTTTATCAACTTGATTAGAAAAACCATGTCCAACAATTCCTGTACCCAGAAACGAAATTTCTTTCTTTGTCCACTTTGAAACTCGAGAGCTATGCATGCTCTCCCTTTTCAGGGAATGGTCACTTGACTCATTCCTCTGATCGTGAGGAGTTATACACCTATACGAGGTTTAATCCTTCATTAAAGCAGTAATCATTACTGCTACAGATCCTCTCCATCCATTCACATTGCTATTTTAGTTTAAATATGAGTGTTCTTCAGCATAATCTCATTCCTGTAGGATCGGCTATCATTTCCCAAGAAATGCTAGGCTTCCTTTGTCACGGACTAGCATGATTCAATATCGTTGGGTAAAATCCCAATTGTATTTTAAATCTGCATCCTTCTACTCAAGGAACTTATGCATATGATTTATGTTTAGTAGTAACATTCTCCACATGCCCATCTTTAGCCTTGGTAACTAAATCTTATGATTGTACAACAACACGTACAATTTCACAGTGAATTCAACTTTTTTATTTGGGGACATTAGCAACATACAGTGCCAATTTTCCGAAACATCTATCAACAATAAAGAATCTCATTCCTCTCTTCACTAGAGGTTTTCTACGCCTCTTAGGAATGTGGTAAGGTAGGGTGTTACCCCTTAAATTCCTCCAGAAATATTTTCATACGACTTGTGCATGAGCCCAAGCAGGCCAAGTGTTGTAACCATGCTCTGATATCAATTTGTAACACTCCCACGGTGGGGACTCAAATTTTCGCTCTTCTTAAGAGAATCAATACCCTCATTCGGGGTCTCTATTCCATTATGTTCTTCCTAAGCTTTCCAGCCACGATCTCCATGCTCTGAAACAAGCTCAGAGCTGGAAGATATCCTCTCCCAAGTTCTTCGGCTTCTTTCAACCCCCTATACTTGCATATGACCGTGGGCTATGACCAGACACCAAGACGACCACCACGTGAATCCTCCAGAGTGGCAAACTTCCGAAGTTCACGATCCGACGCCATGTGTCCTCAAGGATTTCGACGGCCCTGATTTACTTTGTGAGTTCTCAACTCGCATGACCCCACTTTCCTCGGAAGTGGCTATCTCCTGAAAAGGAAGATCTGTTGACACCTGTCATTAGCTGACGGACAGCTCAGATGAGCTCTGGCTCTATGGCCTTCGGGAGTTCTTGTTCAACACATCCCCTTCTCTCCCGGAGTGACTTCACCCGAAGTCGACGGATTTCCGCCAAGTATCCTCTCTCTCAGATCGACGATACAGATGAACTCTCTCGCTCCGCAGATTTCCAAAGGAACTCACAGCTAACCACCTCTTAATACCCCAGTGTGTGCCACTCCGAGCAGGACACCTAGCATCGTCGTCACTCGACGCATGGGTTCCCACGTACTCTTGACGTAATACCCACATTCCCTTGATCGAATGATCGAGAGGGGTCTCAAAGGATCCATAGATCCACGGTCCACATTACTTCGCTACTTCGTTCTTCGAGAGTTTTGGCATTACTAAGCTTCTATTCTCTCGAAGTGGTCAACGACGGACTGACTACCTCATAGATTTGACGGTCGGGATGGCTCTCGGGCATCCTCAGATCTAAGGACTAGATTAACTTCGGGACTTCGGGGATTTTACCTCCGTTACGACAAACTTGCTCAATTCGTCGAACTCGCGAAGTCCGAAGGACTCAAGGGGTTAACTCCCGCGCTCTTTCCCATATCCAACGGTCGCAACAGACCTTGGCTCTTCCCGAACAGATCTCGTTCGTTCGTCTTCCAAGCAAAGGACCTTCCCTTTCGATACTTCAATCTCGCTATTCTTCCTGAGCTTTATTAGCTCTAAAAGGTTTAAGAGCTTTGCGCTCTTTCTCTTGAACTTAACACTTAGAAGAACTCTTCCGTGCACCCCTTGCGCTCATTCATCAACTCTAGAACTTAAGAGGTTCTCGGGCTCTGCCCGCCTCGCAGGGAGCCTGTGCATACGTGCACTAACTCTCCTGAGCTTAACGGACTCCTTCCTCCAGGAGACTCAGAACGACTGGGAGTGTCGACATGCACACATGAAACTATTCCCAAGGTCGATGAACTCACAGTTTATTTATTTTAACTTGAGCCACCACAGGACTCAAGCATCTACGTGCACAAGCCAGATAATTCCTTACTTGCTTAAATACACAATCAGGAAGAATTAAAGGGATACAATATAAATCATTAACAAACATATCCATCCCTGCAACATTCATAGGATATCCAACTTTAATTCACAGTTACCACTTAAATACACAAGATATGTGATTACTTATCAATTACAGGTGGTAGCCAACTAACTGACTGTGGGTGTTCATCCTTCCACCCAACCATAGGCTCAGAGGCATTCATTCTTAGCGCTCTGGCCACCCCCATGCCAAGCCATGATATCACCAAGGAATTTATGCCAATTCTCATCGATCCTTTCTCTTTCGCATCATCTGCGAGGTTTATCAGATGCTTCCTCAGCATCAAGCTTGGGACCTTCCGCTCAAGTCCCATTCTTTGCATACTCTCAAAGATCTCCCTCTTTGTCACGACCTCGACAAGGTTTATTAGATGCTTTCTCCGCATCAAGCTCGTGGCCCTCTACTCATTCTCTGCTGGAATTTTTTTTGCATTCTCCACACTCCTCTTTTCATTCCCTCACGTGCCTTGCACACACATCCCTCCTTTCATGTTCCTTCTGTCAGAAGGAAACTCGAGTCAACCTGGTCTTCTAGACCCAGTGGTAATTCGGGTTGATATTCTGCAGCTAGACAATGCTTCCAATCATGGGGGTGGTTGATAATTCAACCACTAGTCCTTTCTTCATTAACTGATTTCTCTCCTTGGGATCCGAAGGAGGTTTACTATCCTCATCAAAGGGAAATTTGGGGTTTTTTTATATAATGAACCCTCTCTTATAGTTTTCACATTCTTTCCTCTAGTGATATCATGGCTAGTACTTTCAAGGCTTCACCCCCACAGTTAGTTATTGGTAACTCAAACAATAATATGTTTACACTATTCCCATGCCACATCATGGTAACCCTAATTAATGATTAATTACAAGTTGGGGGAAACATGGGTGTTACATATATTCATTTTTCTATGTGATATATTGAACGAGACTACATCCTCATTCCCATATTTCGCCACATCTACCAAAAATGTCTCATAAGTCTCGCAATAATGTCAAAAGTTATCATCTTCAATAATCCATGGATTTTCACTTTGTCCTTGAATAATAGTGTTGTGCAATAGCTCTAATCATTGGTCTTCCTACTAGGTAAAATGTGTGCCATCTTTGAAAACCTGTCAACCACAACAAACTCTACATCAACCCTGCATCTAAGTCACCTGACACAAGACACATAGGACACATAAATACGAGTCTATGACATGTAACATGGCGACCTCTAAAATGGGACATGGAGGTCACGTTTATATATATATATATATATATGGAGAGAGAGAGAGAGAGAGAGAGAGAGATTTAAAAAAATTATATATATATGAATTTTTTTTTTAAATTACACACAAAAATGAAATATAGGCATAAATATTCATATTTTGTTAGAAACTAGGATATTTACATGATACAAAACATGTAAAATAATACATTGTAACATCAATGATGATCAAATGGAAAACATTGGACACACAAAAAATTAGAACCATAAACTACATCATTCTCAGTCTCATTAAGTCATCAAGTCATCAAAATCAAAATGTATTACAATGTACATAGATACTGAGTCAGATTCATTGATATTATAGGTTGGAATGCCAATGGAAAACACAAAATATCCATAGGGTAGATATTAGGACCGTAGATGGAAGAATCTCATAGTTCATGAGTTGCGATTGTCAGTAATCCTCCATGTCATAATCATCAAGATCAACATCACTACCACTGCTCTCTCCTCCATCCTCCTCCTCCTCTATATCCAATGCAACATGTGCATCTTTTGGTGTGGAGGATGACCCCTCAAGAGGATCACCATCATAAAAAATGATCAGCTCTAGCACTGGTTCGTTAAGATCCAAGTTGGCTAATGCCAACTCAACACTGTTGTCCAAACCCATATCATCAGGAAACACATCCCACATTTCCCTTCAGCCACTCTTCTCTCTTCCTGTAAATAAGATGGAGGTTTGTGTGCACATACAACGCTAAGTCACCTGGCACGATGACAAAGAAAAGAGTTCAACTGAAGAGTTTATACTTAATGAAGGGTCTAGGGTCATGAAAGAAGAGTTCAACAATCAATGCCACCAACATCGAGGTACATAAAGTGATTGGTGCTCTTGATTACATGTTAGTTCCATACCCTCCTACATGATAGAATCCAATGGAAACATTGCAATCTTATCAATCTTGAAATCCTGAAAACCGTTAAGTCTGTTGAATTTTGAATGGGACCCAAAATTCTACTTTCTCCATATGAAGTTCAATGAGGTTGGAACCACTCTCAAACATCTTGAAACAATTAATGGTGATGTTAAAAATTTAAGTAAAATGATGAAAATGAAAGATAAAGGAGAATGTCACTTTTATTTAATTAATTACTAGGGTGAGTGAAATGGAGGGGATGGGGACCTCTTTAAATAGTGTTAGTAGGAGAAAATAACCCTCAAATGCACACTAAAACACCTCACAACTCCAACTTGCATGAGAAAACGTGAGCCCAGGTCCTTTTATGTGCATGACACGTGTCGTGAAATTCGGACATGACTAGGACACATGTCAAGTGCACAGGACGCATGCCAAAATCGTGTCTGACACATGCCCACACGAATCCATGTCCCCACGTAGGATTCGTGACACAGGGGCGCTAGGGGGCGTGTCTCATTTCATAGCCCTACATTATTCCCTTGGTAGTCCAAGTAAAAAATCCATTGAAACTTCCTCCTCGGGAAATCTTTGACACAAACAACAATGTGTATAACATTATGTTGTGGCTTTGTCCTTCTACAATCTAATATATTCTACACCAGTCCACAAATTTTATCACCTCATTCATGCTCGTCCAATAATACCTCTCCTCCAACATTGCATCTCTTACCATGCTTGAATGTCCTCCTAATATGTCGTTATGTAATTAGAGGTTCTCCCTTGTCAATCCATTAGTGATACACAATTGTCTTCTCTTCAACAAATATTTGTCATGTATAAAACAATCCAATTATGTTATTATCTCCTAATATTGGTTTCTGCACATCTCTACCCAACCAACGTAAAATACCTATTGTTTTCATTTAATTTGTTGATCTTATCGTTTCATTATTTGTCGTTGTCAATAAGAGTGCTCTCTTTCTCATACCGTCTACTTCCCTATTCCATTTCTTGACCATATGCTTTGTTACGAGGGTGAGTGCAAGCTAATGATGGTCTCTCATGACACGTAAGTGGCAATGCAAACCTGGAAAAACAACAATCTATTAACTTGGAGGGATTATTCAAGGTACTTATACAATGAATTTGAATATGGTGTAAGAAGATGAAACGTAGGAAATGGAATTAGATTTCCGAATATACAACTTTTATTCATAGAAATTGTGAATAACTATGTCAAATTTGTTTTTTTCTAACAGTGGTATCTTATTTTTCCAACAAAATATAAGGTATATGTTTTTGTTCGTGCAGGTGTTGAGTACCTTAACAATGAAATTTCGTTCCAAAAACTTGTATATTTGTAGAGAACCTATTGTTCTTGTGCGGTGTATTATTTGGAAATTTATAATATTAATTTTATGTTTTTTTTAAATTATCAAAGTCAACATATCCCTGAAATTATAATGTCTTTTGTTCGTGCAGGCTAAGAGGGTCTTAACATGATGAAATCAATTTCTTTTTTTTTTAGATCGTAGATATCAGTCTTCTCTAGTGCCGCATATAACTCATTCAAGAAATGGTTAAGCCAACAAAACGTTATAGCATAAATAAGAGAGGTATGTATTCTAGGATTTTGATACATGTGAAGACAAAAATAGATTAAAAGTAGTACTCAATATTAATTTAATATATATATATATATATATTTGAAATCTTCATAGTCAACTCTATTTATGTATGTAGTTTCATCAACAACTAAATTGTTTAGCCTATATAAAAATAACGTCAAAGACAGAGATATAGAAAGGTATTCACAAAAATGGAGGTTTCTATCAATTTGCAGACCGAACCACTAGGTTTTTCATCCCGATCCTAAATATGAGCCAACCAATTCAGCATACATGTATGCTAAAGTTTTCACTCCCGCCAACAAAAATTGAATTCAAAAGAATGTGCACACACTTTAGGAACGTGCACGCATTCCTAAAGCGCACACGCGTTCCTGAAACACATGTGTGTTATTAGGAACAAGAACGCACGCACGTTTATGTTAACACTAAATAACTAGCTCTCTCTCTCTCTCTCCCTCTCTCCCTCCCTCATGTTTCTATTAACACTAAATAACTCTCTCTCTCTCTCTCTCTCTCTCTCTCTCTCTCTCTCTGACCTTTCTCTCCCTATCTCTTTCTCACTCTCCCCCCTCCCCCCTCCACTCTCTCTCCCTTCCTCCTTCTATACCTCTATTTATCTCTCTCCTCGCTCTCTCTCTCTCCCACCCTCTAGTACTCTAACCCTCTCTCCCTCTTTCCCTCTCCCTTTCTACCCCACTCTTCCTCCTCTCGCTCTCACTTTCCCTCTCTAGGCCCCTCATTCTCTCTCCCTCTCACTCTCTACCTCTATCCTTCTCTCTCTTTACCTCTCTCTTCCCCTCCATCCTGTTAAGTTTAATGTTGTTATTAGGTTATTTCCAAATTACATGAGTATTCAATGCATTTCTAAAACAACAGCATAAAGAGGATCACTCAAATAAACATAATCACAAGGTATGCAACATTTTATCCTGGGAAACCCTCATGGGGAAGAAAACCTAGCAAAACTTCATCAATAATAGATTGTCAATACATTGCCAAGGCTAAGACCAAAACACCAAGAATAAACCAAGACCGAGCATGCGCCTCTCTTCTCCTTCCTCCTGCGACTGCAACTGCCTTCAAGGTATGTACACTAGATGAGTGAGTGTGAGTGTGTATAAGTGAGGCATCATCCTCACATATAAATACTAGTTGAGGAGGTGTTAGGGTTATGTCTATTCACTTAGTAGGGTCGACTTCTTCTAGGAGTGGTTAAAACCACTTTACGGGTCGACTTCTCAAAGACCACTATATAAATATGGTTTAACCAATCCACAAAAGGGGATTTGGTCTTATACAAGACCCAACATGATCAAGCCACAAAAGGGGATTTGATCTATAAAATAATAACTCAAATATAATTAGAATATTCTTCGAAGTTACAATATTTCAACACTCTCCCTTAACGAGAAGGGTATTCTACTAACATCACCCAATACAACATCATCAAGAGAAAGAGAGGGAAACATCATCATTAGCATCTGGAACACTGACTGGCACATCTACAAATCATCAAAAAAAATTCTCATCATCAATATCGTCGTCGTTAATAGCATGGAGCTAGAGTAATGTCAAAATCATCATCATCAGCATGAAGCTGAAACATCAACATCAATAGCATAAAGCTAGAACAACATCATCACCAACATCACAAAGCTGGTACAAAATCATCAACAACACGAGGCTGAAACAACATCATCAACAGCACGAGGCTTGAACAATATCATCAACATATGATAACAGAATGAGGCAGGTGTATCAACAACAACATTGTGGTACTCTAACAGACCGTCCTTACCGGACCTTCAGGATTTGCCCAGGAATCATAATATTCCCTAGGATATAAAATCCTAACAAGCTACCATGTGGTACTCTGACAGACCGTCCTTACCGAACCTTCGAGATCTGCCTAGGAATCATAAGATTTCCTAGGATATAGAATCCTAACGGAGCTACCACTACTTACGACAGCTGACATATACATGCAAAGGTACTTTGACAGACCATCCTTACCAGACCTTCGGGATCTATCCAAGGATGATCAATCCCCTAGGATATAAAATCCTAATGGAGCTACCCGCTATTGGTCAGGATACCATAGTATCATCAACATCACTCCCCCTTTCGAGGGAGGTCCTTACAGACTACACTAAGCTTTTCTCGAAAGTACTCAAACTTTACACGAGACAGAGGCTTGGTCAACACATCTGCAACCTGCTCATCTCTGCCAACATATTGGAGCTTTACAGCTCCCCTCTGCACCATATCACGAATGTAGTAATACCATATCTGTATGTGCTTCGACTTGTCATGGAACACTGGGTTCTCTGTCATCTTTATACAACTCTGGTTATCACATAGAATCACGATGGCTTCCATCTCCAGATCGAACAGACTTGTCAACAACTTATGAAGCCATATGGCTTCACAATTGGCTGAACATGCTGCAATGTATTATGTTTCTATCGTGCTGAGAGAAATACTAGATTGCTTCATGCTTTGCCATGAAGTCATGGATGAACCCAAACTGAAACAACATCCTGAAGTGCTCTTTCTATCTGAGACCTTCCAGCCCAATTTGAATCAGTATAACCACACAGTCTGAAGTCATGATCTCCATTATAACAGAGACCATAAGCCAATGTACCATTAAGGTATCTCATCACATGCTTTGCAACCACAAGGTGAACATGTCTGGGCTCCACCAGATACTGACTCAAGGTGTTCATAGCAAAGCATATATCTGGCCTGGTATTTGTCAGATACATCAATAAACCAATAATTTGTCTGTACAAAGTAGCATCAACTAACTCTGACGAAGTATCAACCAGGAGTTTCAAGTTTGTTTCCATGGGTGTGTTCATGGCTTTACATTCCAACATGTCAAATCTCTTAAGAATTCCAACTGCATACTTCCCTTGGTTAAGGAAGATCTTCTCTGGGCTCTGTCAAACTTCAAGACCTAAGAAATAATGCATCAGCCCTAGGTCTTTCATCTCAAACTCTACAACAAGCTTCTTCTTGCAATATGTGATGAGGTTTTCTTCCCCTGTTAAGAATAAGTCATCCACATATAGTAGTAATATAACTGGCTCATCATCCATAACCTTGAAGTAAAGGTTAGAATCAACTTTACTTTTGGTAAAGCCTAAGCTCGTCAGGAAACTATCAATTCTTACATACCAAGCTCTAGGATCTTGCTTCAACCCTTACAGAGCTTTCTTCAACCTACAGACATGAGTCTTTCTATATTCAACTTCAAACCCTCGTGGTTGTTCTATATACAATTCTTCTTCAATAACACCATTTAAGAAGGTTGTTTTCACATCCATCTGGTGTAACTTCCACTTCATTTTGGCTGCAAGAGCTATGATGGTTCTGATAGAAGTGTATATGGCTACAAGAGTGAATGTTTTTTCATATTCAATACCTTCCTTCTAAGAAAATCCATGAGCCACAAATCCGTGCTTATGTTATTCAATACTTTCGTCTGTTGCATGTTTTATCTTGTATATCCACTTGGAAGATACCATATCTTTGTTCTTTGGTCTGGGAACTACTTCCCATACATCATTCTTTATAATGGACTAATATTCTTTTGTCATGGCATTCATCCATTCTTTCTTCTGAATGGCTTCTTCAAAGCAAGTAGGTTCATTTTCTAAGAGATCACACATCAAACCCATATAGTTGGAGAATGGCTTAGGTTTCTTGCTTTGTCTCATGGTTCCTTCTGGGACACCATACTTCTCTGCATCTTGAATAATTTCTCTCGCCCAAGCTGGCTTTCTCTTGTGAGAGATTGTCATACGGGGAGGTTCTTGAGATTCTATCATATCATGATCTTCTGGAATCTCATCAGGGGTAACTGTAACTTCCCTCACTGGTTCTGCAACTCTAGGAGCTACAGGTTCTTCTTCATATACTTCTTCAAGCTGACATTTTCTTGATCTTTTGAGTGTAGCATCTTCATCAAAGGTTACATCTCTGTTGATCTCAATATGACGGTAACTTGGTATGTAAATTATGAAGGCCTTAGAGACCTCACAGTATCCAACAAAAATTCCCTTCTTTCTTGAAGGATCCAACTTAGTTCTCTTTTCTTTTGGAATGTGTACAAATACTAGACAGCCAAATATTTTGAGATGGCTTACTTTTGGCTTCTTTTCGATGAACATTTCTTTGGGATTTTTGACTCCAAGTGCACTATGGGATAATTTGTTTTGGACATATATTGTTGTTCTTGTTGCTTCAGCCCATAAGTGCATTGAAAGATCTTGATCGTGAATCATAGTCTTTACTACTTCCATAATTGTTCTATTCTTTCTTTCTGCTACACCATTTTGTTGAGGATTATAGGGAGTGGTGAGCTCCCTCTTAATCCCAGCATCTCTGCAAAAGCTTCCAAATTCATTTGAAGTGTACTCTCCTCCATTGTCTGACCTGAGTATCTTGATTTTCCTTTCGGAGTGGTTTTCTACCAAGGCTTTGAATTCCTTGAACTTTCCAAGTACTTCATCTTTTGAGTAATTATCAATAAAGGATACATAGTATACATACCCGCTTAAAGAGGTTGATGACATTGGACCGCATACATCTGAGTGGATAAGCTCCAAGATTCCTTCTTCTTTATTGTCGCTCTTTGGAAAGGGATAATTTATGTTCTTTCCTTGTGCACATCTCTTACATACACCTTGATGATCAACCTTTAATTCTAGTAAACTTGTAACTACCTTGCTTACATATGGTAAGGCTTTGTAGTTGATGTGAGCTAGTCTTCTATGCCAAAGTTCACAAGGACTTTCAATAGAGTGAGTTAATGCTACATCTGAGTGACCTTTTAACTTGTACAATCCACCTTCTTATGTTCCAATAACAACTGCATCTTCTATGGTTTTTCCTTTAGGCCACATAAGAACTTCACCATCTATGAATGAAACCCTGAAACCTTTCTTATCTAGAGCTGAGATAGAAAGTAAGTTCTTTGTCAAACCTGGTACATAAAGTACATCATTCATTCTGATTGGAGTTCCTGAATCAAGTTTGTAGGTGGATTCTCCCATTCATTTGATAGGGTACCGATAATCATCTCCAAGTGAAACTTTCTGGGGGAAGTCTTTTTTTGTAAAACTAGAGAGAATGTCTTTCTGACCTGTCATGTGCTTAGAGGCACCACTATCTATGAGCCAAGTATCCTCTCCAGGTGTCACAGATCCTGAGAGGGATGAAAACAAAACATAATCTTCAATCTCTTCTTTAGTCAACTTCTTGGGTGGCTCATCATCTTCAGCTGCATGG
>JASDQU011377518.1:0-14637 GCA_032191745.1 Picea mariana | reverse complement strand
TGAATACATGACAACCACTCATGGAAGGAAATAAGCAATATGGTTGAAACAACTATGTTCAAGGATCGGGTTTGAGCAGAGAGCTATGAAGATAAATGGACATAGTCAAAGAACAATATTTTTCGAAAAGAACCCAACTTATCATTCCAAGACTAAGCATATTGATGTACAATACCATTTTGTTAGAGACATGGCGGAAAGAAACAAGGTGTTTCTAGAGAAAGTAGACACATTGGAAAACATAGCAGACTCTTTGACCAAGTCTATGAGTGTTGTGAAGTTCTCTTGGTGTAGAGAGGCAATGGGCATTGTTTCCCTAGGTTTGTGAACAAAGGTTTAGGAAACTTTTGGTTTCAGCAAGGAAGACAACAAGTGGGAGAATGTCGGGTTGTTATATTCTTTGCAGTGAAAGTCGAGTCGAGGTGGATCGACTGGAAGTGGAATTCGAAGGTCGAGGTTGATTGACCGGGAAAAATTGAAGTTGAGGTGATTGACATAAATTCAAAGAGGTCAACCGACAAGAGGTCGACAAGCGGTCCTATGGAAACCGATTGAAGGCCAAATGAAGGTCGACTAGTAATCCGACTTGGTAGTCGACTGTAACATAATCCTGAGATTCATGGGATTTGTAGCCAATCATCTGCGTGGATCTGTAACCGCTTTTAGGCATCTTTCTTTAGCGTTTTTCCTACTATAAAGCCTATAAATAAGGCGTGTTGTAATATTGTACAAGTTAATATTTAGATCAATCATTTAGAGGTTGTTGATCATGTAGATGTAAGATGAATTGGTTGCATGGTTGTTCTTGTGTAAAGAAAGAAGGTATGATGTCAATTGTGTCTTAGGTGTAGACCAAGGTTAGGCATGTAACCTTTTATTCTGAATGAATAAGACTACAAGAGAGAAATACACTTAAGGAATGTTGGTTTTCCTTTTTGGGTTTCCAGGTTAAAATCTCTATGTACTGTGTGTTTGCTTTGTCATTTATTTTATAACTTAAATCTATCTTCCTCTATTTTGTTAGGTTTATCATGAAAGTATAATTTCCTAACAAGCAAAAGGAATAACGACTAGCTACATCTTCTAGACATCTAATCAAATGATTAGGGTCCTGCATCAAAACGTTTGTGTCTTCATCAAGCTAGTGTATCATTTCATCTTCCTTTGGATCCCCTCAAGTAGAGTTGATTGGGAGTATTTGATTAAGGCCCCAAATTGATCTCCCCTACTCAAATTTAGTGCCAAATTTCTTAAAATATTGCATTCTTCTTCCAAAACTGCCAGTTGTTGCTTTAATTCCACTGCAGACCCCATAATTTATGTTATCTATGAAGTAACCTAGCATTCTATCTCATGGAATTTTGATGTGATAATAAGAATTGAAGATCTGTTGCAATGGATATGCTCATAATGGATTCTAAGGACTCTACAAATTCCCTGTAGTTCTCTAAAATCCATTAGACACCCACTTTGACCTTTATATCATGTTTTTTCGAGATGGATCGCTTTTCTATCAAACCAACACTCATGCCACACTTCATGTTTCCTGAGTGAGCCCAAATGACATGTTTTCAAAAGTTGAGAACACTCCTCTTTAAGAAAATTAAGACATCGGAGATTTTTTAGTATGAAGAGCCAAGGAGAATCCGTATGCTTTGGTATTAAAACAAACAGTAGCCTAAGACCACCAATGTTCCTGATCACGAGTAATACTCCAAGGGGAAGGTTCCCATGAGAAATAACAACAAACCAATAGAAACCAAAACACCAGCCAGTAAAAATCAGTGTGGTTCCTTATTAGACACTTTAGGATAAGAGACTTGGCTTCTCCCGATAGATCCCAAGCAACAAGACCATTATCCCACTATGAGCAAGGGTAAAAGGAACATCTTGTACATAAGCATGCACTTTCATGGCTTGATGCATGTAAAGGAGGGACTTGTGTCCCTTCTCATAATTATTGGAATGCTTGGTGTGGTGACTTGGGTTGTAAGCCATGTGACGAATTAATAGCTCAATACATGTCCTTGTACCCATATTTATAGTTAATTAGTGGATGAAATGTTGATTAAGGGTGCATTAACCATAGTCTCCCCATATTTAAGAGTTGATGCATGATTTTCCCACCAATTTGCTTCACAATTGTTCTCTCGCATTGCATGATAGTATTTGATTTTGTTGAAGATGCACACATCTTTCATTCATGCAATTATTGAATCTAAGGGATTTTCTATCAACACTAAACTATAAACCACATGATTTATGATGGTTTTAGAATATCCTACCACAATCAATGATTGAGCACCAATACCTTTAGCTATTTTTAAACCTTGTCAAAGTGCATATGTGTTTTCTTGATTGTTGGATATGATACCAAGACGTCAAGTGAAGGAAGTTTTTATTGTCCCTCCAAGGTCTGTGATGATCCCCTGCACCTACCACCCCAATAGTTTAGCTTATGTTTCAACACATCATTGCGATAATAATTTATCAATGCATATTAATAACTACATGTTATAGGGGGTAGACAAAACTATTTATATGGGGATCAAGTTTGACTAATGTATATATTTCTCAACAAACCTAGCTTTTAAAAACAAAATGATAGTCATCCTCATCTACATGGACATATGAAATAGTTTAACTAGGGGAGGGAACTATTTATATCGCTTACCAGGTTTGATAAGATTTGTATTTGCAACAAAGTGATAGTCATTTTCATCTATACAGAGTTAAGTCTTGAGTTTATATATATTTAAGTAAAATTTTGTTGTATTTCTCTTTTATATTATTTAGATGAAGATGGGTCAATCTCAAGTGATAATTGCAGTTGGTAACATAGTGTTGAGGGGGTTGGATTCCCTTCGAAGTGGTGGTTGACATAAATTCAAAGAGGTCAATCGACAAGAGGTCGACAAGCGGTCCTATGGAAACCGACTGAAGGCCAAATGAAGGTCGACTGGTAATCCGATTTGGTAGTCGACTGTAACATAATCCTGAGATTTGTCAGATTTGTAGCCAATCATCTCCGTGGATCTGTAACCGCTTTTGGGCATCTTTCTTTAGGGTTTTTTCTACTATAAATCCTATAAATAAGGCGTGTTGTAATATTGTACAAGTTAATATTTAGATCAATCATTTAGAGGTTGTTGATCATGTAGCTGTAAGACGAATTGGTTGCAGGGTTGTTCTTGTGTAAAGAAAGAAGGTATGATGTCAATTGTGTCTTAGGTGTAGACCAAGGTTAGGCATRTAACCTTTTATTCTGAATGAATAAGACTACAAGAGAGAAATACACTTAAGGAATGTTGGTTTTCCTTTTTGGGTTTCCAGGTTAAAATCTCTATGTACTGTGTGTTTGCTTTGTCATTTATTTTATAACTTAAATCTATCTTCCTCTCTTTTGTTAGGTTTATCATGAAAGTATAATTTCCTAACAAGCAAAAGGAATAACGACTAGCTACATCTTCTAGACATCTAATCAAATGATTAGGGTCCTGCATCAAAATATTTGTGTCTTCATCAAGCTGGTGTATCATTTCATCTTCCTTTGGATCCCCTCAAGTAGAGTTGATTGGGAGTATTTGATTAAGGCCCCAAATTGATCTCCCCTGCTCAAATTTAGTGCCAAATTTCTTAAAAGATTGCATTCTTCTTCCAAAACTGCCAGTTGTTGCTTTAATTCCACTGCAGACCCCATAATTTATGTTATCTATGAAGTAACCTAGCATTCTATCTCATGGAATTTTGATGTGATAATAAGAATTGAAGATCTGTTGCAATGGATATGTTCATAATGGATTCTAAGGACTCTACAAATTCCCTGTAGTTCTCTAAAATCCATTAGACACCCACTTTGACCTTTATATCATGTTTTTTCGAGATGGATCGCTTTTCTATCAAACCAACACTCATGCCACACTTCATGTTTCCTGAGTGAGCCCAAATGAAATGTTTTCAAAAGTTGAGAACACTCCTCTTTAAGAAAATTAAGACATTGGAGATTTTATAGAATGAAGAGCCAAGGAGAATCCGTATGCTTTGGTATTAAAACAAACAGTAGCCTAAGACCACCAATGTTCCTGATCACGAGTAATACTCCAAGGGGAAGGTTCCCATGAGAAATAACAACAAACCAATAGAAACCAAAACACCAGCCAGTAAAAATCAGTGTGGTTCTTTATTAGACACTTTAGGATAAGAGACTTGGCTTCTCCCGATAGATCCAAAGCAACAAGACCATTATCCCATTATGAGCAAGGGTAAAAGGAACATCTTGTACATAAGCATGCACTTTCATGGCTTGATGCATGTAAAGGAGGGACTTGTGTCCCTTCTCATAATTATTGGAATGCTTGGTGTGGTGACTTGGGTTGCAAGCCATGTGACGAATTAATAGATCAATACATGTCCTTGTACCAATATTTATAGTTAATTAGTGGATGAAATGTTGATTAAGGGTGCATTAACCATAATCTCCCCATATTTAAGAGTTGATGCATGATTTTCCCACCAATTTGCTTCACAATTGTTCTCCCGCATTGCATGATAGTATTTGATTTTGTTGAAGATGCACACATCTTTCATTCGTGCAATTATTGAATCTAAGGGATTTTCTATCAACACTAAACTATAAACCACATGATTTATGATGGTTTTAGAATATCCTACCACAATCAATGATCGAGCACCAATACCTTTAGCTATTTTTAAACCTTGTCAAAGTGCATATGCATTTTCTTGATTGTTGGATATGATACCAAGACGTCAAGTGAAGGAAGTTTTTATTGTCCCTCCAAGGTCTGTGATGATCCCCTGCACCTACCACCCCAATAGTTTAGCTTATGTTTCAACACATCATTGCGATAATAATTTATCAATGCATATTAATAACTACATGTTATAGAGGGTAGACAAAACTATTTATATGGGGATCAAGTTTGACTAATGTATATATTTCTCAACAAACCTAGCTTTTAAAAACAAAATGATAGTCATCCTCATCTACATGGACATATGAAATAGTTTAACTAGGGGAGGGAACTATTTATATCACTCACCAGGTTTGATAAGATTTGTATTTGCAACAAAGTGATAGTCATTTTTATCTATACAGAGTTAAGTCTTGAGTTTATATATATTTAAGTAAAATTTTGTTGTATTTCTCTTTTATATTATTTAGATGAAGATGGGTCAATCGCAAGTGATAATTGCAGTTGGTAACATAGTTTTGAGGGGGTTGGATTCCCTTCGAAGCGGTGGTTGACATAAATTCAAAGAGGTCAATCGACAAGAGGTCGACAAGTGGTCCTATGGAAACCGACTGAAGGCCAAATGAAGGTCGACTGGTAATCCGATTTGGTACTCGACTGTAACATAATCCTGAGATTTGTCAGATTTGTAGCCAATCATCTCCGTGGATCTGTAACCGCTTTTGGGCATCTTTCTTTAGGGTTTTTTCTACTGTAAATCCTATAAATAAGGTGTGTTGTAATATTGTACAAGTTAATATTTAGATCAATCATTTAGAGGTTGTTGATCATGTAGATGTAAGACGAATTGGTTGCAGGGTTGTTCTTCTGTAAAGAAAGAAGGTATGATGTCAATTGTGTCTTAGGTGTAGACCAAGGTTAGGCATGTAACCTTTTATTCTGAATGAATAAGACTACAAGAGAGAAATACACTTAAGGAATGTTGGTTTTCCTTTTTGGGTTTCCAGGTTAAAATCTCTATGTACTGTGTGTTTGCTTTGTCATTTATTTTATAACTTAAATCTATCTTCCTCTCTTTTGTTAGGTTTATCATGAAAGTATAATTTCCTAACAAGCAAAAGGAATAATGACTAGCTACATCTTCTGGACATCTAATCAAATGATTAGGGTCCTGCATCAAAATGTTTGTGTCTTCATCAAGATGGTGTATCATTTCATCTTCCTTTGGATCCCCTCAAGTAGAGTTGATTGGGATTATTTGATTAAGGCCCCAAATTGATCTCCCCTGCTCAAATTTAGTGCCAAATTTCTTAAAAGATTTCATTCTTCTTCCAAAACTGTCAGTTGTTGCTTTAATTCCACTAGAGACCCCATAATTTATGTTATCTATGAAGTGACCTAGCATTCTTTCTCATGGAATTTTGATGTGATAACAAGAATTGAAGATCTGTTGCAATGGATATGCTCATAATGGATTCTAAAGACTCTACAAATTCCCTATAGTTCTCTAAAATCCATTAGACACCCACTTTTACCTTTATATCATGTTTTTTCAAGATGGATCGCTTTTCTATCAAACCAACACTCATGCCACACTTCATGTTTCCTGAGTGAGCCCAAATGACATGTTTTCAAAAGTTGAGAACACTCCTCTTTAAGAAAATTAAGACATTGGAGATTTTTTAGAATGAAGAGCCAAGGAGAATCCGTATGCTTTGGTATTAAAACAAACAGTAGCCTAAGACCACCAATGTCCCTGATCATGAGTAATACTCCAAGGGGAAGGTTCCCATGAGAAATAACAACAAACCAATAGAAACCAAAACACCAGCCAGTAAAAATCAGTGTGGTTCCTTATTAGACACTTTAGGATAAGAGACTTGGCTTCTCCCAATAGATCCCAAGAAACAAGACCATTATCCCACTACGAGCAAGGGTAAAAGGAACATCTTGTACATAAGCATGCACATTCATGGCTTGATGCATGCAAAGGAGGGACTTGTGTCCCTTCTCATAATTATTGGAATGCTTGGTGTGGTGACTTGGGTTGCAAGCCATGTGACGAATTAATATCTCAATACATGTACTTATACCCATATTTATAGTTAATTAGGGGATGAAATGTTGATTAAGGGTGCATTAACCATAATCTCCCCATATTTTAGAGTTGATGCATGATTTTCCCACCAGTTTGCTTCACAATTGTTCTCCCGCATTGCATGATAGTATTTGATTTTGTTGAAGATGCACGCATCTTTCCTTCATTCAATTATTGAATCTAAGGGATTTTATATCAACACTAAACTAAAAACCACATGATTTATGATGGTTTTAGAATATCCTACCATAATCAATGATCAAGCACCAATACCTTTAGCTATTTTTAAACCTTGTCAAAATGCGTATGCATTTTCTTGATTGTTGGATATAATACCAAGACGTCAAGTGAAGGAAGTTTTTATTGTCCCTCCAAGGTCCGTGATGATCCCCTGCACCTACCACCCCAATAGTTTAGCTTATGTTTCAACACATCATTGCGATAATAATTTATCAATGCGTATTAATAACTACATGTTATAGGGGGTAGACAAAACTATTTATATGGGGATCAAGTTTGACTAATGTATATATTTCTCAACAAACCTAGCTTTTAAAAACAAAATGATAGTCATTTTCATCTACATGGACATATGAAATAGTTTAACCAGGGGAGGGAACTATTTATATCGCTCACCAGGTTTGATAAGATTTGTATTTGCAACAAAGTGATAGTCATTTTCATCTATACAGAGTTAATTCTTGAGTTTATATATATTTAAGTAAAATTTTGTTGTATTTCTCTTTTATATTATTTAGATGAAGATGGCTCAATCTCAAGTGATAATTGTAGTTGGTAACATAGTGTTGAGGGGGTTGGATTCCCTTTTACTAAGTAGTAGGTATCACACCCGAGGATGAGGCCCAATTAGACTCTTCCCTATTTGGAATGGCATGATCCTTTGGATTAATGGTCCGGAAATCGTTAAATGGGATTTAATATTTTTCAGTTTTATCCCCTCTGTTCTTTCTCTATTTTTTGGGAAAGGTTTTTTGTAGTTTTAGAATATAATTATGGTTAAAAACTATATGGTTCACAATAAATGATTATGTTAACCAATCAAGCAAAATCAAGAATACAAAATAATACAATTTCTCTTAAAGCTAACTTCTCAGAAGAAACATGATAATAAATAACAGATAAATTGATATATATTCCTCCAAGAAATAATTCTCTAGAAAAGACTTAATAACATTCGTTACACATGCATGCAAATTTTCAGCTAAAGACCTCTCAACTGTTAATAAATAATTCCAAATTTATTGATTATTGAGTTAAAGCTTGAATATATATCAACATGGGGATTTAAACAAAAATGAGAAATCAACGAGAGTAATATTCAAGATTCACAAGATAACTTGGTCAAAAGAAAATCTTACTAGAAATAAATAAAAGGACAATAGAATGTAGAACAATCCACACTATAATCGCAAACCACACAATGGTTCCAATCAAACTCTAGGGTCCAACGTAGCTTCACTATTAATTCTACAAATATTTCTTCAATACAATAAACATTGTTTTTTTCCAAAAGGTCCTTTCTATTGAGCGTATCCGCTTATTTATAAAAATCTAAAAAACTGAAAGAAACAACCACCTCAGCTTCTCAAATAGATAGACAACAACTAGATTCATGATGACTTAGGTGATATGGGCGTCCTTGGGCTCGCATGCTCGTCCACCTAATCAACCCACTCTCTGTAAATCTTGGCACAACTGTCACCGGAAGGAGGTTGGTGTTGATCCATCATCATACTTAACTCATGCTTGTTGTCCCAAAATCAATTAGTCTAATTTTTCATTATGTCAATCAATTTCTCTAGCCGATCGACGATCTTAACTTGGTCGAAGACATACTTTTGCACATGCCCTCATTCCACAACATTTATTTTCTTGACTTTATCCTTGTATTCATTGGTTGAATGCTACAAATCAGCCGATACTTCATCTATCGGTCAAAATTCTATGGGGGAGCTTAAATTTGGTAGTCGAAGGTTGGCCATTGATTGGTTCATATTCTCCCACACCCGAAGGAAACACTTCCATTATTCTTCCACTCTATCTCTTGACTCATCCACAATATTTTCCCAATGTTTGGCCACCGAATGAATTTGAGCTAAATAATCATCCAACAACAACTCAATATTGTGGTCCTCTACCCCTTTGTCCCTCTGCACTGCTTGGATGAACTTGATTATTTCTAATGCATTGGCTCCCTTCTCTTCCCACCGAAGCACATCTTTGTAGGTAATCCCGAACAACATGGATTCCTCTTGAAGGGAAATTGCCTTCATCACTATGTCTTCTTGCACTTTAAGGCATTTGTTGTGCTCTTCTAACAAGTCTTTATTCAAATTTGTAACCCCTCCACCTTCCTTGTAGTATTGCACTTGGTGTTTGAGAGAAGCTATTTCACTCCTAGCTTGTTCTAGCTCTCTTTCTTCCATAATTTCCTTTTCAAATGAGGCGAGTGAGATGGTCATGCCCGTTGAATAAAGTTGGCTCATATTAGCTTTCTTGGTGTCCATTATGACCTCTTCCAAAGTGCACAATACACCATTTTCCAGTGTGGTCTTCCTCTTCCTATGAGTCATCTTGACTATAGATTTTTTCTTTTTATCATAAGCAAAAGACTCCAAGTCAACCACCTCCTCCACTGGTTGAGGGATGGGATGATCACCCCAAAACAATATATTTCTCAGGCTTCTAGGAGTATAAAAATGTTCTGAAACCATGCCATGTTCTTCCTCCACCTGTTACATTGTCATTACTTTGGCTGTTTTGTTGCTCCCCATATGTTATAATGCCATTGTTTTTTCTACTTTTTTGCTCACCATCCTGATCCATTTTAGCATCTTGACCACCTGTGTCTCCTCCCTAATTTCCAGGTAAGGGAACCTATGAGTTATATACACCAAGTGGGTCCTAATGCTTCTCACTACTCGTTGGTGGAATTTCATATTTGTCTTGGTAAGAGGTGTCATCCTTGTTGGGGTGAGTGTCTTGCTCATCCTTGTTGGAGTGAATTTTTTGATCATTGCTAGCATTTGTTGTCTCCACCTTCTTCTCACTTATTGGAATTTTTGGGGTTTCCTTTTTATTTGCATTTTCATTTATAATGGCGATAACCATTTCTTCTCCCTTCTCCTCATATTTTTTCATGTCAATAAATTCATTAGGCTTCATGGTAGTGGCTGATTTTTCCTGGTCCCCCTTGATGTTCTTCTCCTGTTCTTCCTTCTCTTTCTCTAGCCTCTCTAAATCCTTTTTATTCTATTGTTCTCCTCTTCTACCAAATTCCTCTTGAATTCATCGACATGTTCTTTCTCTTTCCTTTTCTTCAACTCTTCTTCCTCTTGTCGGGCCTTTTCTTCATCTCTTCTTCCTCCTGTCGGGCCTTTTCTTCCCAATCTTTCTTCTTTTTCTCCATGTAATATTGTTTCCTTTGCACCCTTTCTTATTTCTTCCTTTGTTTAGTAAGTACATTTTTTGTTGCTTCCTCTTCATATTTTTTCCTTTGTTCATCTTACAATATTCTTTCCTCCACTTGTTTCTTTAGGATTCTTTCTTCTTCTGCTTGCAAAACGTGCAATTATTTCTCTACTATTAGTCTCTCTCCTTCTTCCTTCTATCCTTTATTAGTTCCTTTGTTGGAAGAGACTCCAAGATTTACCATTTTAATTTGTTCTTCTATAAGTAGAGAGGCAAAGATATTTATGTTTGAGTTGGCTCTCATCTTCTCCACCTCCTTCTAGTCTTGGGCATTCTTGATGAATAATTTGTACTCCCACATCTCATGAGTGTAAGGTCGGGTCAATACCACTTGTTAAACATGTTTTGAAACTAATCCTTTGGGATTTCACTTCCTGTGCCTCCATGTCATAAACATGTATTATAAATGCACTTGGCCTTCCTGCTTTGCATGTTTAACATATTTTACCACATAGTACCCCACCTAAAAACCGTAAGGGATAAACAATCTTTTCTTATCTTTCACAAGGGTGGCATTGAGTCCTTGCATGATGGATTGATAGAATATTTATCCAATTTTCAGTAGGCCAAAGGTAACTAGGCTTATTAGAACTGAGTGCAGTCTCTTTCCCCATACAACCTACACAAGTTGATCATGGCATACATATATGGTTCTCTTAAACCAGAGATGGCATACCTTCCATTTGATTGATTGATGAGTTTCTTGTCTTATTTCCAATAGCTACCCAGTGTCCTACTAGTGTCATACCACTCATAAAATGAAATCACAAATTATTTGGTGAGATATTCATTGGGGTCTGGGAACTTGTAGTAGGTATTGATATCTTGGGGGAGGAAGGAGCCTATACATTCCTCCTTTTCATTAACAATTCTACAGTTTTGGGCTTCAGTATGGCTAATAAACCACTCCCCCAGTTCTACACAGGGCATGATAGGTTCCCTGGTAGCTACATAGTACAACAAGGACTTCTTAATTGGAAGCAAAATTGCATCGTCTACTTCCCTAAACTCCAAGTTGTTATGCGGGGTTGACTTGTGGTAATCTTCATTATTAAATTTTGTAAAAGGATCGATCCATGAAGGAATTAACACCTGTGTGGTATCCCCACCTCCCATGCATGGCCATGTGTCTCAAAATAATGACACAAGGTTTGAAATCGTCTTCGGGGGAAACCTAATGAGGGGTTTTGTACTCTTAGACATCAATGCTTCTTCTGCTTGCATAGATGCATAACTAGAACCAACTTCAGCATTACCAGACCGTGTCCTTGGATTCTAGGGAATCCTCTATATGAGAGCTCTTTTGAGGGGCATCGTGTCTGCAAGCAATAATTCATGGTAAAAAAACATCATAATAACGCTTTTAAAACTTGATAATGCACAACATAAACATACATGTCACCAAACAATGCTAAAATTCACTGGAATAGAGCTTACTTGACAAAAATTTGCTTAATGTTTGATTACTGATCAACTGAATCTCTCAGCACCAAAGTTAAAATAGGTGATGCAAACTTCAATCGTTAGAAATTGAAGAAAACAGACAAGATGCACTCAGTCGACAACAAGTTTAACTAAGTGAATAATGCAACAATTTTAGGGAGAATCACAACTTAACAACTAAATATTAAAACCTCAGGGAKAAATATTTCATAGTAATGGAATTTAATGCAGTGGAAGTACCCCTTGCCAGCTTTTGATGGTTGACTTGATGCATGGAGGTGACCAATGGTGGTTTTCAAATTTGTTTAACTTGATTCAATGTGGTTTAGTCAGGTTCAAAGGTAGTAAAACTCCATGCACATTTAAAAAAAAAATGATCTAGTTATAAACACCTGCAACCATACATAGGTGAAATCAACTAAGCGTGTGTGTGGGTGACGTGAAAGATCAACATGGAATTCAAATGGAACATGTCGATACCTGATCCAGGAGATATTCTATTGACGCATCAAGGGAACCACTTCAATTGTGATGTGAAGAAAAATATAGGATCAATGATCTGATGACTCAAATTGAATCTTTCCTTTTGATCAGATGGTCAGTATTACTATATGTGAGAGTCCATTGGGAATCGGGTGTAGGTGAGAGTGATGTGGCTGGTAAGGTGATGTGTCGATGGTTCATTGGTAGGTGAGTAAGGTGATGTGTCGACGATCACACTTGGAGCGCGAGGAGGGGACATTATAGGATTGATGGTTCACATGCATTTATTCGTTTGATCAAACAACCAATAGTGTCTTAGGTATAGCACCCATCGGTCATTGGGTGTGAGAGTGAGTGTGTTAAATGAAATATTTATCCAATTCAGCCAACGGTCAATGGGTCTGTCGGCATCAGGTGGTCAGTGTGGAGACATTTTAATGAAATAAACAAACACCACGAACCCTCGACGACCAATGAATGTGTATCTTGAGGCATGAAATGGTGCCAATGTGTCACGATACAAATGATGATGTGGAATTAGTATGGATGACACATGGAATCCTTCATGGCATATGACCTATTTTGGAGGTGAACGTGTATTCTGACGTGGTGAGTGTACAGATGATGATGTGGCATTAGTACGACCAACATGTGGCATCCTACATGACACCTTAAAAAACTCCACAAAATATCCCCTTCCTCGTTAATTGTGGATGATTGTGACTTATAGATTGCTTATATTGGGTGGTGGGTGTGTGTAGAAATCCTAAAGGTTCATGTTGAGGTTTGTGTTCCAATCTCTACCAACAGAGTTCTGGCCTTCACCCGACAGTCGCGTCGGGCAACTTGGGGAAGCTTATTTTTGCATGTGTTTCCATAGTGAATTGGTTGATGTCGATGGACCAATGAATTTCCACCGCTCCATCATTGTCATGTCGGGTCGATTACAATGATTTAACAATTCGTTCAAACATTACGTTCCCGCCCGGTCTGATACACACATTTGCCCAATAAAACTATAGTAAAATTTTTGCAGGATCATATATTCCTCCTTTTGTTACTTGGATATGTTTTAATTTCTCTTTATAGTTTAATGCAGACTCGGGTGATTGGCTCAGAAAATGATCAAAACTAAACTCAAAGAAATCAATGAAATTCAATCAAGCACAAAAATTTAAAGGCTGATAAACGATAATAAACTGCAAACAAATTAAAAGTGGTACCCCAAAATTTCATGAAATTTTGAGGGTGTGTTGAGTGCTCAACACATAGTAAGATTGATCTCCATTTAGGATACCACCAAATCAAGATGAAAGAGACATACATCCCTAAGACAACCTTCAGAACACACATAAATTATTATGATTTTCTAGTGATCCTTTCGGTCTTTGTAATGCTCCATCCACTTTCTAGAGGCTCATGAACAAGATTTTTGAATCCTTCCTACACAATTTTGTGTTGGTATTCTTCGATGATATCTTGATCTATAATAAAACATAGGAATCACACATAGAGCATGTTGATAATTCTTTGCAACTCTTGAGAGACAACCAATTATTCATGAAGTGCTCCAAATGTGCTTTTTGGGTTCCCAAGGTTTAATATTTGGCTCACATTGTTAGCGAGGAGGGAGTACGGGTTGATCCCAAGAAAGCGGTGGCTATGTAAGATTGGACTCGTCCTAAAACAATGAAGATATTGAGGGGATTATTAGGAATTACATGCTACTACAGGAAGTTTGTGAAAAATTATGGCAGAAGTACAAATCCCCTAACTTCACTCCTTAAAAAGAATGCCTTTGTCTTGAGTGAGGTAGTAGCATAGGGATTCATTGCTTTTAAGGATGCCATGTGCAATACTCCAATTTTAGTAGTGTCTGAATTTAATAAAATTTTTATCTTGGAATGTGATGCCTTAGGAAAAGGTCTCAGACTAGTATTGATGCAAGAAGGATGCCCCTTGACATTCAATAATAAGAAATTGTGTGACTGCAATTTGGGAAATCCACAATGAGAAGGAAATCATGATGAGTATCCTTCATGAAACAAAGACTTGGTGCCCATATCTCACGGGGAGGCATTTTCATATCAAGACTGACCATCATATTCTAAAGTAATTACTTGAACAACAGTTGTCTTCACTAGAGCAACACCAATGGGTTACCAAGATGTTGGGGTATGGTTATGAGATCATATACAAGAAGGGTAAGACGAATATTGTGGTTGATGCTTTATCTAGAAAATTTGAGGAGGATGGGCCACTCCTTGCCTTATCATTACCAAGTCTAGGATGGATTGAGGAATCCTGTAGGGAATGGCTAGCAAAAAGTACTTTAAGGTAGCTCATCCAATGTCTTCAGGTAGATCCTAACCCACCTAAAAGTTATACATGGTAATGAGATACATTGCG
>JASDQU011377517.1:5075-24134 GCA_032191745.1 Picea mariana | reverse complement strand
AATATCCTAGGTATCCATTATTTTCATGGAATTTTTAATACCCCTTTTTATTTATACCCTTAGTATGGAAACATGACATAACTCTTATATGCTCACAAATCATAAAAGTAATCAAAGAATAAGCAAACAAGTGCACTAGCATCCCAACATATGGATATGCTACTACAATAACATAGCCTTGGGTTCAAGGGCTCAATGTTATAATAATTTCACCTCTCTCTAGTATAATACATGGTCATGCATTTTTTTAGGAAGGGGGTTTATTTAACTAAAAAATCTCTAAGTAGAGAACCACTGTACACAAACTTGTTTTCCATCTGTGTGTGAAAAAACACATGAAATGACACTAGAATGATGGCTTTAACTTCTTGCAAAAGAACCTTGTAGTTGAAGAGCCTAGTGGTTTCATTTTGAAAAATGCACGATGAACATGAAGTATTTCCTTATGATTATTTGTATTCAAAGTTTTTTTTACTAAGTACCCAAAGGAAAGACCATTGATTGTAGCACCAAAAATCATTTTGGGTTCATGGACGAAAGAATACAAGAAATGGGGAGTGGAGAAGATTCGTGTTTAGAACCTATATGATGTAACCAATAAGGCATAAACGTTAAGATACAACCAACTTCATACATTGAGAGAATGGAAATCAAATAAGAGTATTTTCCTTGTAAGTTATTCACGATTTTCAAGTACAGTTTGTGAAAAATATGAAAATCAAATTACAAAACATTGGCAACAAATTTTGCTTGAGGAATTGGGATTGTTGGTTTTAGGTGAAGGGTGTTTCCCCAGAAATAAGGACACCAACATACTCCTTTCTCTTTCACAAATACATAGAAGGATATAGGTGTCATTGTGAGGAAACCTCTTTCAAAACAATTTTAAATTACATATTTTGATGCTACTGAGGCCTAATGTTTATATTTGAACTCTTTTTAATCCTTCATCAATTGGTTGACTAGTATTATTATTGCAAGTAAGAGGCATCCAAAATTAATGTATTAGAGGCATGTTCAAGACACAATGGAGAGAATATTCTATGGAGTGTTGGGTTATGCACTATAGAGTAGCACTGAAGGGAGTTAAAATATCCACTCTTCATGATCTCCAAGAACTAGCATCATTATTTGTTCATTACTATAAAGGAGATGTACTAAAAGATTTTCTTAGACTTATCGATTTCATCATTAAGTTGAATCTAAATGACAAATAGAGAGCAGCACTAGGCAAGCTACAACACTTTGTAGGAAACATAATGTGTAGAGATATAATGTTTGCAACAATCTACATACATTCTTCACTTGATTGAGAGAATCCTTCAAGATGGTTGGAGCCCCATGTGACTAATATTAGGATTATTCTTACCAATATTTATGTAAATCCAAATGACCAAGTGAAAACAAAGTTTGACTTGGACACTTTTCCTCTCTATGACACAAATAAGAATAAATTATTAGTTTTCATTCTTCTTAGTTTTCAGTTAGTACCTATCCCCTCTAACTCTTAGAAAATATGCTAATGGAAGAGAAAAAATGGAGCAAAAGTTCTAAAATATTAACACTATATGGTAACACTCCTATAGAAATCATGAAAATAATTTAACTTCGGTTATCATTGATGATAAATTTGACTTCATCCTTCAAACCGGAGCTAAGAAGTCTAGCATTTGTGTTTTCTACCTCCTTAAAATCTCAAAAAAATTGAATGATATAATATTGCATTCACGATGCTTTTAGTTGTCCCTTTTCTTTATCTCATATGATATAAGCATAATGACACATTCATGATGCTTTTAGTTGTCCCTTTGCCTTATCTCATACTTGCTACACTACTTGGTGGTATCCTACACTAAAACTTTCCATGGTTAAGATGGATTTATTCTAATTTGTTTTTTTCATTTTAATTTATTCTCCAAACACATGGGACACATCATCTGTAAAATGCACGTTATTTTTCTCACAATTATGTACTAAATATAGAAAAAGAAAATAGAAACCTAGATTAGCATTTATTACTAGATGATCATTTGATATCTTTTGGATCTATTTGAGATGAATTGATTTTTCAATTAATCAGAATTATAGTTTTGTCATCCTTAGTGAAGATCCTATAGTTGAGGTTCTAAGGTCTGTTTTTGGGCCTTTTCGGAGTTGATGAAGACATGGAGTTCACTAGATTGGCTTGTTCATTGGGGTCATCTAGGAAATATGGTAAGTTTTTTTTTTTCTTTTTTCTTTTCTTTTTATGCAGAAATTAGTCACGTTTTCTTAAATGAAGTTTTTTTCCATGTCGGTTGGAATTTTCAAGACCTAATTGTATATTTATGGCTTGTATATTAATTTGAATAATATAGATACCATACATGTTCTGCTAATGATTGTGAGGCTTAGAAAGAACATATCATATATTTGCTTAAAAGCATTAGAAACCTATCTACAAAAATTTTGGAATGAATGTCAATTGGGCCTTAGCTTTTGATGATCCTCTTGTTTCTAAAGCATTAATGATAGGCAGATTTTACAACAAGGATTACAAGCAAAATATCGTGGGTTGTAATGTGCTCTACGAATGTTTGGCTAAACATGCATTAATGATTATCGCATGCATCTTTGTCTTATCCAAGTGTCTATAAAATGCGTCTAAAATGAGGTTGATTCCAAAATAATACATAAAAAAATAAAGTTTTAATGAAGGGAATTTTTCAATTTTATCATTAAAAAGAGTTTAAGGAACTTGCCTTTCATCAAAGAAAGGTAAATAAAACCAAAATAAGGTGAAAGAGGAAATATTTCTTCTTTATTTTCATAACAAGCATGTTGGGATGTAATAAAATCCAATAATTAAAATGGTTTCATTTTCAATTATTGGTATATTAGATGGTTTCCTTTTCAATTATTGGTATATTAGATGGTTTCCTTTTCAACTAGTGGCAGATTGTATTTATATTACTTGGTTTTGTATTCACTCCAAGGAACTCTCCTCCTAAAATTTAAAATAGAAATATTTGTAATTATCAAATCACTCCAATAGGGATGGGCGATCCTGAGGAGCTCATCAAACTAATCATGCCCACCTCCAATTCAACCCCATTGATATTCCCTGAACCAGTAGCTTGATGATCAGAGAGAACCCATGGGGATTGTGGCCTAATTAGTTTCATTTTTAAGCAGAGGCATACTGATTTGCATGAAATGATAATTCTAGAAAATTGGTGACTACTTTAGAAGAAGGCATGATTGAAACCTAGGGAAATTAGGTCCATTCCAGTATAAATAATGGACAACCTCCAAGAAGGATACCTCTATATTATACCATGAAAATCTTAAATGATGTAATATATATTACATTAAATTTTATTATAAAGGAACTATAGTCCACATTGATAAATTGGATATATTTTGAAAGCATTGCAAATAATGAATCTCATAGGAAAGACAATCCACAACAAGGTAAAGGTGAAAAAAAACATTCTTCTTCAATGATAAAAGTATGCAACCAAACATAAATACTTCAAAATCCTTATTCATGATAAGCTACAAGTAAAAACAATGAGACTCACTTGCATTGGATTGACACCATCCCACATGTGTTTTAAAGTACACATCTCCCACATTATCACTCCACAGATGAATACATCACACTTTTATGTGAATGTTTCATTGCACAACAGTACCAGTGCCATCCACTCTAGAGTTCCAACAACTTTGAAATCATTTATAGGAAAGTTGACCATTAATTGTGAAAGACCAAAATCACATATTTTTACTTTACAATGTTTGTCAACAAGATAATTTGGACTGAACTTACAACAATATGCACACACATCATTATTTATTGGAGCTTATTTCAGGAGAACCACAATATGCACACACATGATTTCCAGGAACTTTTCTGAAAATCTCAAGGGGACTCTCCATCTTGCCATTTGTCCTGAATCCTTGCAAACCTCTACCTAAATGGTCACAATGTCCTATAAGATTACAATTTTGTAATGAGTTATCTTCAAGTGTTGTGTGATCAAAATCAAAAGAGATTCCCAATGAGTTCCTCTCACTGGTTGTGTGTTTATTTCCACTACTCATTGGACTACAAGGAAACCTATGACCAAGAATGGAAATGCATGTCAAAAATGCATAAACAGGAGTTTCAAGAACTAAGAAAACAATGCAATTATGAATTTAAAAAATACACTATTTGGAAGTAATGCATGATTTTCATAGAAAAAACATCATTCTTACCTACTCTGACATTTGAGAACACAAAAGTGGAGCAATTACTCCTGTAATTTTCTCAATCCAATCCATGCGATATGTTTCACTCTCTTCCTATATAGAACATATAGAAACCAAACACACAAACCTAAGTGTAGTGACATCCAAACTATTATAAATTGATGATGCACACAATATTAAATCTTGTCAAAGAAAAAAACAAGCAAAGGATAAGTGGAAAATTATGAAGTAGGTAAAATGAGTGGCCTTTGCCATGCTCCTATTACTAGTACTAGAAAATTCAAATTTAAGGAATATATTATTAGTTTGTGCCATGGCAATGTTGAGCTTTTCTAGAAAATAAGTTCAAGAATGTACTTGCAAAGTATATTTTTTTCATGGTGAAATTATCCCGAAACAAAACTACAAATATTTATGTGCATACACCTTAATAGTTGATGTAAGTAGATTAACATCAAGATATAGAACGAACTTCTCATATTGCAATGGCCCATGGTGGTGAGATTAAATAAAATGGCCAAATAAGCCAAATACATTATCAATTGCATGATGACCCCTTTGAGCAGAGTGTTGACTTGTGGTTCCCTAAAAAACACATTGAGGGATCAAATTGACCAATAAATATTATTCTCGAGAAATCAGACTTACCAAATTTCCCTAAAAATAAAAATAAAATATGATATTGTCAAGATATGATGTTATCTTAGTACAAGAAATGGTGAAGACCATTAGATATGCAAGAATGTTTTGACAGACCCTACAAGTTTGGATGGTGTTATAGGAGCATTGATCTATAAGATTGCTTACCGTTTGTTTTCCCCATTGTTAGCACTAATAGTACAAAAGTCCATATAGCTATCAAGAACAAATAATATCCTCTTCCAATCACCTCTCAAATTTGAGGAATTCTTTGATAGATAACATTGTTGAAGTACCTATGTCATTGAAGAAACATTGTTAAAGTATCAAAGTTCTTGTATGTAAAATTTGATGTATATCCCCCTGCCATCAATAAAACAAAGATGTTTTGGCATGTTTTAGTTTCATGTGTGATATATCCTTTCATGAGATATGTTTTTATAGAGGAAAAGACTGCAAGCCTAAAGATCATTTCCAACAGTAAACCTGGGCTCAAAATAGTTTCATTTTAGTTTTCTTGGTTCCATCTTTTCTATATTCCAATCGAGTTATTCGACCAACCAAAATACATATCTATTACCCATAGTTAAGCAAATAGCATGTGTTTGACTCCAACATTCCCTTAGACAAGGAACCACCAATTCTCTTTAGTTGGCCATTGATAATACTATATAATCAAAGGCCAAACAAAAACATTTAGTCACTACTCATATTATTTTTCTTTCTAATATTATTCAAGAAAAATATAATTACAAAAAAAAATGCCTTATGTTCATTCCCTTAAGTTTTATAACCGATAGCCTATAAAGATATAAAAGGGGCAACTTATCCCAAGGGTTTAGCTCAACTGGTTGTTTCCAATTTTGTTGGGCATTTTTCTAGTTTCGTGACAGCATGTGCCCAGTTCAAATCTCCCTGGGTTAGGTGCACTAGCCTATGCCTGGAGTTTACTCAGGATGCCATCCAAAAATACACAGAAACATCCCTTGGGTTTTCTCACAAGGTTTTCCTTGGAAAAAAAATGAAAGGGATGACTTCTTAACTCAATTTGAATAGAAAATAACCTTGCACATTGGGAATTTCTTTTTGCATGGTACCATATATTGCAAACATTTAATTATTCTATAAACATTTTGTTGGTTTCAAAGAATGGATAGTAGAAAATAGTTACACTATTCAATTAAAGGTCATCCAATCTAAAAATATAGCAAATTAGGGTAAACTTAATACAAAAGTGAAAACTAGAAAATAACATAAATAGAGAGATCAAATTTCTTTAGTATAAAAGGAAAGTAAAGAAATAAAAGAGAAGGTTGCATAATCACCTCAATTATGAGAATATAAGAGCTCACATGTAAAGCTTTCCAGGAATTGGCTCCAACTGTAGATCATCTTCATTGTTACTCTTCTTAGTAATTGGAGAAATACCACCGAAGAAAGTCGAAATCTTCCTCAAGTCAACTATTGATCCAAGATTTCCATCCTCTATTATTACAAAACAAGAATGTATGGTAAATGAAATGTATTTATAAACACAATATAGAATCTAAAACATAATTTGAATACTTAATTTCAAATGAAGGAATTAAATATCACAAAATATGTGAAGAGCTTACCAATCATTGCAACTTCACATTTTTCTTCATGGTACTTATCTTTGATGTATTGGACCACATCCAAGGCCATTTATCTTGACCGTTGGACGTTGCCCCATTGAACTAGTAGGTCTTTGACTCAGTGTCAAGCACAAAAATGTCAGCATGGTTCAATGATGAACGAGAAAAAACGACCTACATTATAAAAAAAACAATAATCATTATTATGACACATAACTACATAAGCAAATAGAACAATTTCCTTATTTTTACTTGGAAGTGAATTACATGTCTAGAGCAAATTCTTCAATAACACTTCTGTCTTTTTTATGAACATAACTCTAAAATAAAATAGTCCTTGTTAGGCCTCTTTTAGAACCTAACTGGGAGTATTGGTCTTAAAATTAAATGAGAGCTTTGTATGTAATCATTTTGTACCTTTATCACCTTATTTGACTATCTACAAAGTTAAAAAGTGATCAATCTTTTCAAGTACTTGTTGCACTCACCTTCTTCATATGTACAAACTACTTGAATTTACATAAATATAGAGTTGGATAAAAAAAATTGGTGTCTATCCTTGTATATCCATACGACATAGATCCTTCAAAAGGTATAAACAATGGCTTGAAATAGGAAAAAAAATTATCTTCCTCATGGCCAAGCAATTACCTCTATTTCACTGTACATTGTTGGACTACAATTTTTTTTAGACCAAAACCCACAAGCATTAGTCTCCACCACAATTGTCAGAGTTAGGATCCACGAGAGGGGGCTAACCCATGTCACGAAACTCATGGGAAGCGTTGAACCCAATGTCCAACAATCTCCCCCTAGTGTGTGTAGGGCGAGTTTCGAACTCAAGACCTATTTCTCTGATACCATTTGTTGGACTATGATTTTCATTAGGAAAAAAACCGCAGGCATTAGTCTTCGCCACAATCATCGGAGTTAGGATCCACGAGAGGGGGTTAACCCATATCATGAAACTTGTGGGAAGCGTTGAACCCAGTGTTCAACATACACCCCCCAGAGTTGGGTCAATATCAATAGACTTTATTGAATATTCTTTAGCTTCATCCTATGAATAATAACATCATACTTATATCATAAGGAGACCATTATTGGGAAATGAGAGATCTAATTTCTTTAGTATAAAAGGCAAGTAAAGAAAGAAAAGAGTGGTTTTGTCTAATCACCTCAATTATGAGAATATAAGATCTCACATGTAAATCTTTCTAGGAATTGGCTCCAACTGTAGATCATCTTCATTGTTACTCTTCTTACTAATTGGAGCAATACCACTGAACAAAGTTGAAAACTTCCTCAAGTCAATTATTGATCCAAGATTTACATCCTCTATTATTGCAAAACAAGAATGTATGGTAAATGAGATGTACTTATAGACACAATCTAGAATCTAAAACAAAATTTGAATACTTAATTTCAAATGAAGGAATTAAATATCACAAAATATATGAAGATCTTACCAATCACTGCAACTTCGATTTTTTCTTCATTAAACTTATCTTCGATGTATTGGACCACAACCAAGGCCTTTGCATTTTCTTGAATATCATATGTTTCCCCATTGAACTAGTAGTTTTTTGAATCAGTGTCAAGCACAAAAAATTCACATGGTATTGATTATTTGGGTTGGTTGTCATTGATGTCAACGCTTGAAGAAAGTCCGGTAGCGAATTTCGGTAGCACAAAGGTTTGGGTAATGGACCCAAGTTTGTTTTATGTATAATGGTATGATTTTTAATATATTTGAAGGTAAGACTATTCTATATGGATAGTACATGTCATGCCATTTCCGATGGTATGTGGAACGTCACATAACTCCTCATGGTTAGAGAGCTATGGCCATGTGAAGTTGGAAAACCCTCATGAGTCATCTAGAAGACCCAAAAGGTCAAAGTAGTCAAAGTGTTTGCAAAGAAGAAATTATTTAAATAATAAAGTTAATGGAGAACTTACTAATTAAGGAAAGTGGTTAAGTTTAGTGGGCAGGTGGTTATAAGTGGGTTAACCCTAAAATAAGGAAAGTGGGTTAAGATGGTTAAAAGGTAACCCCTTGAGGATGCTACATGAAAGTATAAATAAGAGGCAAGGCTCTCTCATTTAAACACACTTGAACATATTGAATATCTATTTTTGTGTAAGTCTTATTGAAAGTACTCATTGATACATCTGAAGTTGCAAAAGTCTGAGGTAGCACAAAGGGTTGACGGCGAAAGTTTCGGAATTATAGTGAATATTAAAAAACCCTAAGTTCTGAGGTGTACGCGGGCTAACAGTACAACAGGGTGTGTACATACGTGGGCTACCAGTACAATAGGACATGTACATACACGAGTTGTCAGTATAACATGACATTTACGTGAGATCAAAGACATGGAAATATGAGAAGATGAAGAAGTCGAGGTTTTAGATTTTGAGAACAAGCTCCTAAGAATGTCTTCAATGATCAGATACATCAAATCTATCCACTGGTTCAAAAGGTATGTCTTATTTCTATGAGTAGTTGGATTTTGATGTATGCATGAGAAATGGTTATGGAGATTTAAGGATTCTCCCTAGAGAGACTAGTGGTTGCATGGGATCTTCTGTATAAGTCAAATCTACAGAAATACAGTGTTGGTATAATTTATCATTGATACATCTTATTAGAGTTGAGGCACATCTTGTATTTCTTGGCATATGGCTAAGGGTTATTGTGGTACATGGTTGTGAGCTTGTATTTGAGAAGTGGTTGATGTATTGAGAAGTTGAATACCTGAAAGGGTTTGATGTCTAGATCATGTGAGGGTTATTATACTTGGTCATGATTACACACATTCATATGGCACATGACTAGAGAGAGATATAGAGTTTTTGGGTAAAGGTTATGTATGAGGATGCATGCACAAGGTACAGTTACAATATGGATACAGTGATAGGTTGCAAATCTATGTGAAAGAAGTTACAAAGGGTGGATACAGTGACAAGTTGCAGATCTATGTGAAAGAAGTTACAGAGGGTCAGAAGTTTTCAGAAGAAAGAAAACCCTAGTTTTCAGAAGGCATACGCAGGTTGCATAACAGTTAGGTTGCATACATACGCGGGTTACATAACACATAGAGCATGCACATACGCGGGTTTCATAATAGATAGGGCACGCACATATGTGTTTTTCATAACTACAGGTCATGTATCTGTTGTATTTGTTTGATACATGCTCAATTCAGGTACAAGTTGATTGCAGGGAAGTAGTATAGGTTGGTTGCAAATCAGTGGTATAGGTTGATATAGTTTTACAGTGGTATATCTCACAGTGATAGTGTGACAGTGGTTCCATCATTCTACTTATACGTCAAGGCGGTTGGACGGGGAAAGAAAAGGTGGTTGTAGACACCTTCCGGTTGTAGCCGGAGAACATATGGGGTTGTAGCCTCCTTCTGGTTGTAGCCAACAAATTGGGGATTTGGAGCTTCCTTCAGGTTGTAGCCTGAGAAACTAGGGGGTTGGAGCCTCCTTCCAGTTGCAGATGGAAAACAAAGGAAGTTGATGTAATTCTTAAAGACATATAAGAAAAAACATTATGTGGTTTTCTCCCGCTTTGGGTTTCCACGTAAAAACACAAGTGTATTGTGTGTGTGTGTGATTGCTCATTTGTTCATTGTTTATTTACTTTTCAACTATTGAATGATGATGCTACATTGATATAACACTTGCATTTTATGGTTAAAAAGGATTAAATTTCTCTATTACTGATTCCAACACATGGTTCAGTGGAGAACGAGAAAAAATGACCTACAATATCAAAAAGAGAATCATAATTATGATTCCCAACTACATAAGAGGAGAGAATAATTTCATGATTTTTACTTGGAAGTGAATTACACATCTAGAGAAAATTGTTCAATAACACTTTTGTCTTTTTTATGAACATAAGTCCAAAAAAAAATAGTCCATGTTAGGCCCCTTTTAGAACGTAATTGAGAGTATTGGTCTTGAAATTCAGTGGGAGTTCCTTGTGTAAGCATTTTGTACCTTTAGCACCTTGTTTGACTATCTGCAATGTTAAAAAATGATCAATATTTTCAGGTACTTGTTGCACTCACCTTGTTCACATGTACAACCTGCTTGCATTTACATAAATGTAGACTTGGGCTGAAATTTTGTGGTGTCTATTCTTTATCTCCATAATCCATATATCCTTCAAAAGATATAAACCATGGCTTGAAATATGACAAGAGTTTATCTGCCTCATGTCCATGCAATTTCCTTTATTTCACTGCACACCCCAGAGTTGCATCAAGCTCAATAGACTTTATTGAATATGCTTTAGCTTCATCATATGAATAATAACATCATACTTATCATATACTTATCATAAGAAGACCATTACTGGGAAATGATTAGAAAGCATGCCCATATATGCAATGATTTGCACTTATTTGACTTACCTAGCTAGTGTCATTCCTAATCCAAAAGTGTATGTCATAATGACAAGCCCCGCTTATTCTTGAACTTATATGTCATACATGGTTCCAACAAAAATAATTCAACTCTTTTATAAACCCACATGAGTATTCCAATTATGCAATATAATAGTGACAGAGTATATTAATTAGTTTGAAATGGGTTAAAGCCTTCCCTCAATATTTATTAGTAAGAATTAAGGTGTTACACTCTTATCTTCTTAATATAAGAGGAGGAATTGTACACAGAAATTAAGACAAATTCTAGGAAAACCACCCTATCTCCTAACTTACCTGCAAAAAACTATGTAAAAATCTATGGAATAAAATTTCTCATGTTCCGATTTTGGTATAGTAATGGGCTGCAAACTTTCAACATTTTGTATATCCATCCCACTATAAATTAAGGTCAAGATAAACATCAATAAAGATTCCATGGTAGTTTTAGATTGCAAACCGACATCCTATCCATGGGATGAATTTGATAAAAGACAAAACCTATAGTTTATATACTCAAAGAAAATGAAACATCACTATAGAGAATATAGTATACTTTTTTATTCTTTTAATATATGGTGATTATCAATTATGAATTTTATAGACACGTATTCTATTAGAGAATGCAAAACATAAACATAATGATCAATTGATACAAAGGATACACTTTCTAACCAACTTTTTGAAATACAATATCCACATTTTGTTGATAACTTGAATAAATTTACAACAACATACTACATATTATAACTAATACACTTTAATACACTTATTGTATTAGTTATAACATGAGAACTAACTTTCTCATATTACTTGATAAATTTTAATCTAAGTCTTGTAAAGCACAAGTCATTTTACTATACATATTATACTTCTATTTGTCTCAGTTGAACTATATTTTTCTCAAATTCAAATTCAAATTCAAATTCAAATTAATGACTAAAATATAAAGAGTCAGCAATTAAATTAAATTATGCAAACAATGAATACCAAACATCAAATAAAACAATGGGTAGTAAAGAAAAACTAAAAAATAATAATACATATTAAATATTCAAAAAGCTCACTTTGTTTCCATATTTTACTACAAAACAATAATGCATATTAAATATTCAAAAAGCTCACTTTGTTTCCATATTTTAAACGGAAAAATATAAAGTTGAATTTTAAAATAATAATGCATATTAAATATTAAAAAGCTTACTTTATTTCCATATTTTAAATGAAGTTAAATTTTAGTTTATGTATTACATAAGATCAAATTTCCAATTATTAATCTCAAATCTAAGAATTTAAGAGTTGACTTCCTTTATCCCTCTTATGATGGAGGATCATGACCAAGCCAAGCCTTTTGATAAGTTCAATTCCACAAGATATTTAGCATTGCAACAATGAAAAAAGTCCATTAGCTAATGTATGTCATAAAGCTTGCATTATAGCCTACCAAAAGCATAGCATAACATAAAAGAGAGGTAAGGCATCGATCAAAATAGATATAGGTTTACCCCATATGACACTCGCATCTCCTCATCTAAAAGGCATAAAAGGATGCTTGAAAAGTATAAAAGGATCCTCTTTAACAAAAAGTAGTGGAAGTTTGTTAATTATTTTTTTGTCTTTTGTTCCTACATGGGTGAAAACTAGGAAATAGAATCACTTAGGCATTAAGCTTTCTCTAGGCCAATTCTAGAATAGCAGTTTCTAAGATTAGCCACATATAAGTGTAATAACATGATGACAAATTCAGTAATTTATTGGTTGTAGAGGCAAATATTTGGATTGAGGAACATAACAAAACATAATGGCAAGGTCAATGAGATGCTCATGGGTCTTCTAAGGCTTCTAAAGTTCATTGTACATTCACTCTTTCTTATTGTTATCATGATTATTTATATTTCTAATCACATCCAACAACCAAACCAAACAGTTTCAAATTAGTAAAGTACATATATATCAACATATATCAACAATAAAACAAGTATAGACAAATAATTTTGAAAGCTTGGAGCACATTTTCACAGTGTAGTCTAAACGTTCTACATTTTTTATTTTTGTCAAATGTTATCACCGGTCTGGAAAATCAATTACTGGAGAAATCACAATTTTACATTGTTTAAATCGAGTTTTTGAGTGCATAAATGGATTCATCACCCTCAAAATCTCTAGGACACCCAGAACATGTAATCTCAACCACTGAAATATGCAATTCCATCCATCCTTCTAAATTTCTGGTTGGATTTTGGACAAAACTCATAGGAAAAAATTGGTTGAAAAAGGGTAAAAACGTAGAATGTTTAGACTACGTCCATTTTAACTTTCCAGTAAACAATCAACTCACCTCTCTAATCATATCCTACAACCAAATAGACTAACAAAGTATACATTTAAAATTTAGCATGAAACCAAACAAACCAACTATACCCAAATCACTAAAAATATTTTCATGCTTGAAACACATTAGAACTCTTAATCAGCTCATATTGTGCCTTGTACATCTCATTGAGGACCCTCAGCATTGGAAAAATTATAGAACTAATCCCGATTCCACTTTATCCTTAATATTCACCATTACTAAGTTATGTGTCAGCAAAATTTGTTTGCATTCCACCTTGAGATAACACATGAAGAAACTCGTATATTTTCAAAATATGAAAGGTTCACCCGAACTGACTGCTATTGTATTAATGACTTTGGAGGAAATTATTCTCACCTATATGTATTTTACCAAGATGTAGTAAGGAAAGAAAAAATAAACTTATTGTCTTCAAAGAACATGTTACCAAGATGTAGTAAGGCAAAAAAAAATAAACTTATTGTCTTCAAAGAACATGTTACCAAGATGTAGTAAGGAAAGAAAAAATAAACGTATTGTCTTCAAAGAACATTGAAGGGAGAAGATCAGATTTGAGAACAAAACAAAATTAAAAGATAGAAAGAAAGAAATTATATTGTGTATTCATGAAGAGAGAGTATGGGATTAGGAGTTATGAACATGCTCTATACAGCCAACGGAGTGCATTTATCATCTCCATATAAAATATAGAATCACCCTCAATACTCGGACCCAGGAAACAACAACATTTCTAAAAGTAAGATAATTATGAGTATTAAAAATTTGATATTTCTAGGAAAAAGAATTTATGAATTAAATTGTATACCTCCAAACTTCCACTAAAAGAACATGTTTGAAGTCTTTTCAAAGATCCAACAAGCACATGATTTCTAGAACTTGCAGTAACGATCATTTTATCTACATATAACATCATCAAAGTTATTCTAAGAGGGATAGTAGATTCCCGAGCATACTCAGATGCAGTGTAATTTGTGTTCTCTCCCAGGAGACAAACCTACAAGAAAAATATATTTGTGTTGCCTCGACAACAAAGAATTCATACAAAATCCTTCCTAAATTAAACAATACAATGTAGGTATCCCAGTTAAAAGAGATGAATTTTTTTTTTGTTAATTTATTGCTTTTCAATACTAGCAGCAACCAAAATAATCACAAGCCTATGTTCTTTTGCGGTTCTTCCTCTATGGAAGAGGTAGGGTAGGAGGACCTTATATCTCTCAAACCTTTGTTCTTACTCTCCTAGGGTTTTGTTGGGTTTTCAATAACAGTCGCCATGGGAGGAGGAACAATGATGTGGACAGATTTTCCAACCCTGTATCTCTGAAACTTGAAACTTGTTCTCTTTCTCTATTATTATTTTGATGGGTTTCAATGGGTTTTTAGTAGTATATTCCATAGGAGGAGGAAAAATGAGCTGTATAGATTTACCAACCCCGTATCTCTCAAACTTGAAACGTGTTCTCTTCCTCCATTAGGATTTTGATGGGTTTCAATGGGTTTTCAGTAGCAGTTGCAATGGGAGGAGGAAAAATGAAGTGGGTCATTTTCGCAAACCGTGTATCTATCAAATCTGAAACTTGTGTTCTTACTCTGCTAGGGTTTCACTGGGTTTTCAGAAGTAGCCAAGAAAAAATGAGATGGGCGTATTTTCCAACCTTTTATATTTCCTCGTATACATTTTTCCCCCTTCACCAAAATACTTATATCCCCCCTAAATACCTATAGTGGTACCTAACATTTAAAAAAACCCTCCACCCCTTATTAGACATCAATATATTGCCTTGAATTTTAACCCATTTTTAGACCCCCTTTATGAACGAACGTGCTAATGTATTGGTTATTTAGTGAATCCCCCGTGTCACGGCCTCAGATCGATTTCAAGTATTTGCAGAGTTCATGCAAATTCATGGACAAACTTCTTTTAGATATCAAACTCCAGATTCACAGGGGCCATCGATTTTCTTTCAAACAGATGGATTGCTCCAAAAAAACTGTTCTGATAGTCATTTAAGTGTGATTGTTAATTTGTTGTCCGATAGACGGTTGGATGAAAATATTGCAAAAATAGTCCATCACAGTCTACATTTTCAGAGTTCATTCAACATTACAACTCCTACCTACCATACTTTGATGGACGATTCAGATCATTCACTGGAAACGGGATTGATTAACGGTCGAGAGTTAATTTCGCAGTCTCTCATCGAAGTTCTACATTCACCTACAACTATGAATTGAGTACTTCGATGGACGGTGTGGATTCTCTTCTATATTCTCAGACAGACAGTTGGATGAGAATCTCAGACTCCTCTCAAGTGAGTCAAATCGATGGATGAAATTAGATCTCAGAGTTCCCCATCGAAATCAGAAATCCATTGCTGCTCCGATGAATTCCTACCAATGGACATTCCAAATTTGATCTCAGAGTCCTGTCAAATGAAATAAAAAAATGGTATAGATTCATTCTTGGAACCCAAATTTTCCATCTAGATGACGTGTCAGCATGAAAACAAAATGCCAACAAAACATTACCATCCAATCACTGACTGCCACGTATACGTTATGAAACCAGGTCGGCACCCTAGAACTAGGTGACACGTGTCATGTCCTTTTGCCATGTGTCCATATGATATCAGCATGACATCATATGGGTCAAAGTCGTTTAGTTCTACAACACATTAGATCGACGGTCCTTATTTGTTCTCAACAACTCCAACCGACAGTTCTAATCTATTTTCAGAGTCCCTTTCATCGGATTTCCATAGCTTTTGGTCACACTGATGGACAACCTAGATGGGCGCCTTCCCAATCAACATCCAAGATCCAATATCACACTTTGCTTTGTCAGAGTCTCACACCTCAGATGACTTTGAAAAGGACACTTCGATGAACGACTCGGATGACTCTGATGGTGCATCCGATGGATGACTCGGATTAAATCTTGAGTCTTGAAAGCATATATGTCCATGCACATTGTTAGATCTAATCAACTATTTCCACATGTTCAAATAATGTTGACCTGGTAGATATGGACCCACTTCTAAAAGGTTATGCCATGCACAAGGTTTTGTATTTTCTTCATCTATTTTCAAAACAACTGTGAAGGTTTATTCAATATAAATCCATGTAAACTAAATTCCATGATAAATGTGGGACTAAACAATGGTCATTAAATATTATTAAAGAAAGATCTATGGTTGTGGTGACATATGGAGGTTGATCCAAAGGTTGATGTATCTCACGACTATTGAAGATTTATTTTGAGGTATCCGGTCAGCAGAGAAACGGAGATTATTCGCCTCAGTTGAAGAAAACTAGGGATCATCATATCCAATCGATCCATTTTAAGAAATCAATGTTCATATCATAGTTGTAAATCCATAAAAAGAGGATCGAGTAACCAATTCTTTTATGATACTTTCTGTATAAATGTTGATAGAATTTCAATGTAAATGGGGACTTTTTTGTGCCCTAAGAAAATACATAGCTTTCAATAAAAATTATTTCTACAGAGGATAGAGAGATTATGATTTTGATTTCAAGGGTTTATGTGCTTCTGCTCTATGTTTCCATAAACCATTATCTTTTAATCAATTTATCCATCCCATAGTTGTTGAAACTTGGTACAACCTCCACTGCAGTAAATTATTGAACAATTATACAATTACATAATTTCCTTTGCTTTGTTGTGAGTTAAGACCTGTGCTTTTATATTTTGTTTAAATTCTTCATATTTTATGACATAGGTAAATCCTTTGTTATTTCCTCTATTGGAGATGAACTGATATTTATTAGTATTGGATACATTACTCCTTTCAATTATTATTTATCTCATCTATATTTTCCATCTTATTAATTTTGAAAGAACTTTATAATGAGATTAGGCCTCTTATTTTTTATTATTATTCATTGAAAGCTCATATTAAATTAGGGGGATTAAAAGTCATTTTAATCAATTGAATTATTATTATGGGATGCCTTGACATTATTCTTTGAGCCTAGAACAATCTCACGAACAATAAGGGGATAGGATATAATGCCTCTTTCCTTCTCCTATTGTGTTTCCTTTGTAAATCCTTCAATCCTATCCCAAGTTGTTCTTAAGGGGGGATGTTAGGATATTTAGACACTTAGGAGTTAGTTAAGATCGACTTAGTCTAATGTGTCATTAGGTAAAAGTGTGTTTCTTAGTGTGTTTATTTTGTATACATTAGTATGCATTTGTAGTTAGGTAATCTAACAGTCATTATGTGTTCCTGACATAGAGTGATTCGAGGGCTCATACTCTCCTCGATATTAATAGCTACATTGATTCGTGGCTTAACACCTGATTGGTCCATGATCTCTATTTAAAGAGAATGGAGGGTCATTTTTCAATGATTGATTGTGAGAAAATCTCTTATATATCTCTCTGTAATATTTTCTTTTGCATTAATAAATTGTTCCAAGTGCCATGTTGGTTGGGGCCATGGATGTTTCCGCACAGGGGTTTTACCATGTAAAAACATCGATGTGTTGATCTTTGATCTGGTTGTGTGAGTGGTTATTGAAGGTGTTCGTCCTTTATTGGAATACTTGTGTTGTTGAACAAACAAGTGAGTGTGATTTAAGAGAAAACAAACGTGATATAAAAGAAATAAGTGCAAGCGAGTACGAGTGAGTGTGACAAGTGAAAAATTACAAAGGAATTACAAGACTCCAAACATGATTTTCATAATTGGGTTATTGATCTTTACAATCAAATTGATATGAAGGATCAATTTATTGGAGCACTTGATCTAAATTTAATTCAAAAGAAGAAACAAATTGAGAGCATGGTTGATGAAACTAGTGACACAAAAGACTTAATGAAAATGGTTAACGCTACTTGTGATACATATGACCTTATGGTGGATACAAAGACAACAAAAGATATGATTGATGATTCCTTTTTAGGTTATATGAAGGAAAGTCTTATTGAAAATATGTCACAAATAGAAGCACAAAGTGATAGTAGTAGAAACAAATGTGAATTTGAAGATATAAAAGAAAAACATCAAGAACTACAAAATGATATTTCTAAGATGATTGTTAGACCTTGGGAAGAATTGGTTTTCAACAAAAAATGACATGGCTTAGGATATGACAAAGGCAACAACTTTCATATCCTAGATTACTCCAAATCGGTTCAATCTGTGAGTGCAAGATTTCTAGAAAAAAATTTGAATACTTTATAAATTAATGAGGTTAATGATACATTTGATGATCAACACATTGAATAAAAACTTGAGAGCTAACATTGTCATAGAGTTGGTCACATGGAGAATCAATCTTTTGATCTCCATCATTATCTTCATTGTGGGAAGAGAATGATGGAGATCAAAAGACTGATTCGACAAACCATTTCTCAGAAAAATGTTGAAAGAAGAAGGATAAAAGTCAAAAAAAGGTCATTATGGTTGGGTAACTTCTTGGATATGGAATCAACAAGTCAAGAAATTACATAAATCTTATCGTCTAGTTCAAACATAGGTAAAGAGATGTTTGCATGAAAACATAACAAAAACAAAAAGATTTCAAACAACTATTCCAAATGATAATTTTGGGGAAAAGATGGTACTTTCTACACCTCAAGGGGGAGTACACCAATAAAGACAAAATTGAACTCTCTTTTACCTTAATTGGGGGATTAAATTGATAAAATCAAAATGAACAATATTACCAACTTAACGAGAACTTTGTCGAGTTCTCATTTTTTCAAGGGTCACATTTTTTACCTCGTTTTTAAAAATGG
>JASDQU011377516.1:21676-32821 GCA_032191745.1 Picea mariana | reverse complement strand
TGCATATATAAGAGGGTTATAATGATCAAATATGACACATACCATGATACCTCGGACCAATTACCTCATGGAGCAAGAGTCCTCTCCGATGCAAGCCCAAGTCGGTGGTGATGGAAGTTTTTGTTGCTGACAGGATAGATCTGGCGAAGAAGAAGAAAGATGGGCCCTCCAGGGCCATGCTCAGGTCAATCCTGCTCTCAGTACTCCATGTCTAGGACCTGTGGGCCTCGAGACATGATCTCCTAGTTATCCCTAGATATCGGGGATAACAGGACCTATCAAGGAGCTTAGGTTTGAAGCTCAACTTGGACTTTGCAAGGACGAACGCCATTAAAAAGGTACATACTTTTCTTCTTCCTCTTCATACGTTAGCTTGATTATATCTAAAAGGATGTCAGTGACCAATGATACCACCCTTTCTGTCTTGGTCTGAGGGGTCTAGATACCAAGAGGGAATCCACTTGTCCGTAGGGGGATTCACCTGTAACAAAAATTGGCGACTCCACTAGGGAGGAGCTTTGATTTTTGTTTACTTTCCTAGATCTTTTTTTGGCCCTTTTCCCACTTCTTGACCTTCTCCATATTGTTTCCTTGAATCTTAGATTTGTTGATTGACCCTTCATTTTATCCCATACACTTTGGATTTCTGAACTTGCTTGAATTTTTGGATTTTTGGGTATTTTTCTGAACTTTTTGAAGCTTATCACTCCCCTTCCCTTGCTATCAGAGAGCTAGCGCTCCCTGCCAAGCCTTCACAGAGCATTGGAATGCTCTGGTGCCACTTACACCAGAGCATTTCCATCTTTATGTTTAAGATATTGCAAGAGTTTAGTCTCTGAATCCATTTTTTCTTGTTTGCATTTGCTTAGGGTTCTCATCACCTCAGTGTATCCTTGTTTGGGTATCCAACACTTTGATCTCTGAGAATTCATGATGCTTTTTTTGGGTTTGTGACATCTTTTTCTTCCTTACTTTGAATAACTCTTTATCTTTGACGATTTAGAGTCAATTTGTCGTTTTCTTCTCATTTATCTGATTGAGTGAAAACTTTTTGTAAGGATATTCAAAGATTTTTTGCACCATTCCATTTTATATTTGAGGTCTTTCTCTCAAGCAATTCCTGGTTGTTCATCATCCAACAACCTTCTCCCACCTTCACTAGAAAATTCCCCAATTTTCAAGCATTATGGATGAGTTTTTTGTGCATTTTGGGGCATTTTTATGAGTTTCTGGGAGCATCAAAGCCCCCTTGTAGGCCATACCAGAGCGCCAGGGCTCCCCTACAATGTTTTAGGGGGCGTTGCAGCACTCTGTGCACACTTCTAGGGGAGCGCTAGTGTCTTTTTTGCGTGAAATTGCCTTCTTTTACTCAAATTTTTTCAACCTGTTTTGTGGAATTCTTTACCCAGTCTTTGTGGTTGGTTTGTGGAGTGGTTTGGATTGGTTCTTGATGGTTTTTAATGCTTTTCACTCTCTTTTGTCTTTATTAGATCTTGAAGCCTCTTTTAGAAACGTAAAATTTCATTTTCTAGTTGCGTTTTTGTCGAGACAATTTTGAGTGTTTTCTCTTTCTCCCTATCGTTTCTTAGATTCTTCTCTACATTTCATTATACTCCTTGGATTCTTGTTGGTTTTAGGATCCTTGACTGAGTTCTTGTTAGAACAATATTCTACTTGTTTTCTTTGAGTTCTCATTGTTTTGAATGCATTCTTACTTTTGGGTTGTGAAATTAGCTTGCATTTGAAGTAGCGGAATTGCATGTTTTTTGATATTTTGGGACATTGTGCATCTGTAATGATGAATGGTTTCTCCTTCTTGTAGCATATGTTTCATAGAAATGAAAAGATTGCATCTTCATCTCTTTTCATAACTTTCGAGTTGGTCAAAACACCATATTTTCCACGCCATTTTCCTTTTGAGTAACAACAGCTTTAAAAATCAAGCGCTAAACTAAAAATTGATTAGACATTTTTACATTTTCTGGTAGAAAACCTACATTATATTAGTTGCATGGATTTGGAATAGGTGTGAAAGATAAATTTACAAAGTTGCAAACAAACATAGAATCTTGTGTTAAGGAGCGGTGAAATCCAATTGCTGCATTTTGTCCTGGGAAGCCCTTCTCACACAAGGGTCAATCGCGAGGTCGCATTAAGACTGGCAGAGTTACTCACCCTGCTTTGTTGGTCTTGGTGTAGAGATTGCGCGTATTATGGGGGTCTCTTGAAGGTATACCCACAATGATGAGTGGAAGCCTTTCAAGTTGATTTCGGGATAGATACCCTGCCCTTGCACGTGGATCGGAGTGTCGATTGTTTCCTCGGGCATCATTGTTGTAGTTGGTAACCTTAGTGGCCTATCTCTTTAGGGTCTTTACATAAGGTGAATGTGGAGGGAAAAGTCTTCACGGTACCTAGAATCAACATTGGCCAAACTCACTCGAGCTCCTTGGAGGGTATACCCACGATTATGTGTGGGAGTTTGCACCAGGGTGTAAGTCCATTAAGAAGGTCGTCAACATAACTTTTCCACCCACTCTATCTCAGCCCCTTCTTACTTTGTTCCCGCGACATTGGATTTCATCACCAACTAGTGTGCTCATTTTGAGAAGGTTTTGTTTGCTTGCTTACTTACTAGATTTTTAGCGTGTGTTGTTTCTTCTCCCTAGAAGAATCTAGGTTGGATATTTATTTTAATGGCGTCGGTTCTCGAAACTACCATTGGAGCAACTCCTGCTCCGGGAGAACCCTTTGTTTTTCCTTCTTACATAAATGTTGGTCCTCCTTACGTCGCTACTTTGAGCCTTCCAAGTCTCACAATTGGGTTATTGATATGGTTGTTTTCCACTCCAGTGATCTCGAATGCAGGTGCTTCAGATGCAAGCACACCACCCACACATCAACCTCATGGTGATATTTCTACTGCTTCACCCATCAGGTCTCCTTCCATTTCTCCTTCTTTTCCTAGTGAACGCTCTCAAGCGAGTAGCCAGGCTGATAAGAAGAAGAAGAAACGGAAAGAGAAGAAGAAGAACCAAAAAGGGACCAAGCCTCCAACTACATCCAATGTTGTATCTAAGCAACCAGTTACTGTTAATAGTATTGGGAGTGTTGATAAGGTAGATAAGGTTAAAACGAATAATCTGAAACCCAAATTCCCTTGCAGTGTTTGTAAGGGTGACCATTTTCTGAGGGATTTCTTTGGTATTCCCAAGGTCTTAGAAATTTGGTCCTCCACGTCATTGGCCCCTGCTGGTCATGCTGGTGATACCCTATCAACTAGTGACGTTAAGGTTGGTAAGAAGAAGACAACTGTCAAATTCCCTTGTATGTTATGCAAAGGTGATCATTATTCTCACCTTTGTCCTCGCATGGACGAGGCTTCTTCTCTTTTGGAAAAACTTCAACTTCCAAAAGGTTATCGTAAGATTTCTCCCAACCCATCATTAGTTGATGGACTGGTCAATCCGGTTCCATCCTCGATCAATCCGATTGATCAGGTGGTCAATCTAGTTTCATCCTCGGTTGAACCACTCACCAAAGTAATTGATCCAGTTCCATCATCGATCAACCCCACTTTTCATCTGAAAAGTGAAACCCAAGTGACTGATCCAGACCCATCATTGGTTAGTCCCACCCTTCATCCGAAGAGTGTCAAAGTGGTTGCTCCGGTTACTTCATTGGTCAATCCCACTCCTCCTCTGACGAGTGCCAAGTGACTGATCCAGTTCCTTCCTCGGTCAGTCCCACCCTTCATTTGAAGAGTGCCAAAGTGGTTGCTCCGATGACTTCATCGGTCAATCCCACTCCTCCTCTGACGAGTTCCAAAGTGGTTGCTCCGGTGACTTAATCAGTCAATCCCACTCCTCCTCTGACGAGTGCCAAAGTGGTTTCTCCGATTACATCATCGGTCAATCCCACTCTTCTTCTAACGAGTGCCAAAGTGGTTTCTCCGGTTAGATCATCGGTCAATCGCACACTTCCTCTGAAGAGTGTCAAGGTGGTCGATCTGATCTCATCATCGATCGATCCTACTCTCCCGTTAGAAAGTAAACTCTATATTGCCCACGTTTTTCTCATTGAAACAGGATCTACCGTGTCGGGGGCATTCCTCCTTCTCCTACGAAAACTCCTCCAAGTAATGAGGCCATCATTTCTTATTGGGGTGTGCTAACTGGACCTTGTCTTCCCTCTCATATTCCTTTCAAGATCATAGTACAGGTTTGTGGTCGGGTCATTCCTTAGACGTTGATACATGAAGTTTCATCCATTAGTATTTTGTTCTCTATTGCTTGGCAAGATTTGGGTTATCCTAATCTTGTGTCGGTTACCTAGACTTTGTTCGCTTTCAACAGAAGAACCAATCACCCTTTAGGGATCCTCCCTCAGTTTTCCATAACTTTGGGAGGGAAAACTATCTTTATTGATGTTATGGTAGTCCAGGACCCCTTGGATTTCGATTTACTCCTTGGGTGAGATTGTGTCTATGCCATGAAAGTTATTGTGTCCACTTTTTTTCATGTGATATCTTTCTCACACAATGGAAGAATGGTGATTGTTGATCAACTTTCGTTTGTTGTCCCTGACTTGACCATCAACCCAATAACCTCCCTAGCCAGATCTTATATGCAGTCAGTATCACCCCTGCCACAGGTCAATTATGTGGCATTGTCTCCCATGAATTCAACTTCTAATGATTTAGATCTGGTAGTTGACATGGTGATCTCTTCGGTAGGGCTATTGGAGCCCGATATCCTTACCCCTGTCGCAGCCCTCGACATGTGTTCCTTCCAAAGCATTCTTTTTCCATCCAATGAAGATCTCTTGGAAGCCATGACCGAGTTTTGTCCCTCGACGTGGTGTCCTTCCAGAGCATTATCCTCTTGGAAGCCATGATCAAGAAAATTCCACGAGCATAGTTTTTCCTTTCTATGGCAAGCTCGTTAAAAAATGAAACAGAATCTACGAGCATAGTTTTTCCTCTCTGTGGCAAGCTCGTTAAAAAATGAAACAGAAGCTACGAGCATAGTTTCCCTCTCTGTGGCAAGCTCGTTAAAAAATGAAATAGAGGTTGCGAGCATAGTTTCTCTTTTCTATGGCAAGCTCGTTAAAAAATGAAATAGAAGCCACGACCATAGTTTTCTCTTCTCTGTGGCAAGCTCGTTAAAAAATGAAATAGAGGCCATGAGCATAGTTTTTCCTCTTTGTAACAAGCTCGTTAAAAAATGAAACAGAAATCTGGGGATTGAACCCGGAGCCTTGAGCGTAGTTCTTTTCCTGTGTCAAGCTCGTTAAAAAATGAAACAATCACCTCTCCTGTCAAGTCGAGTCTTTCGCCAAATCTTGTAGATGTCGAGTCGAGTCTTTCGTTAGCTCTCGTATTTGAACCTTCATTTCATCCACTTGTATCCTTTTTCTCCATCTAGTACAGAAATTGGTGACAACCTCAAAGTCGGTGAATGAATTAAAGCTTGGGGGCATGTCTCCAACCTTTGACGATCATTCTGGAGTTAAGCCACTAACTTTCAAGCTGGGGGCAGAGTACCGAGCTTAGTCTTTGTTCTTTCTCGCGCTCGTAAAACCATGAGAATGTAACTGAGAAAACTTTTATCTCTTTTTCAGGCTCGCATGGGTACACAAAAAAGGAACCCCCTGGAGTCTCCTTTAAGCTCTTTTTAGACTCTCTAAATGTGAAAAGATTGTCGAGTGATCTTTATTCCTTTCCCACCCGATAAAAGGTTTGGAAGGGCGTCTTTCGAGTGATAATTTATCTCTTTTTCGGCCTCGCGAGACTAACATTACGAAAAAGGACAACATTGGAGTCATCTTTAAGTTGTTTTCAGACTCTCTAAATATGAAAAACCACCGAGTTTACCTTCTCTGGACTGATTAAACAATCATACATTGAAGGGCCCATATGGGACCGAACCCTTACTTCTAGTTTGTTAAACAAAGGAAGAGGGATTTACCGAAGGTGAGTTATATCGAGCATGTGTTACCCTCCTCGAGCTCATTAAATTAAAAAGAGGTACTCGTCTATTTGTATGGGGGGGAAATTGAAGGAAGCAAGCCAAGCAGTTTTTGAGAACATTACCAGTGACCCTTACAGTCGCCCTTGAACACAAAATTTTATCTTTGCACGTATTTCAATCTATTGAACCTCTTCACTGAACCAATCCTTTGTGTTTCCTCACTCCCTTTGGTCACCTGACGTAAAGTCACAACATCCATTGCATTATCGAGTTTTGGTCCATGTCAATTTTATGTTGTTATGCCTCAGATGTTGAAGGGAAGTACCTACTTTAAGAGTCAACCATCACAAATATCTTGTTTCAATACCTGTGTCAGTCCATGTTCATTTGATCTACCAATTACATCTCTGTGACCATTTCGTGTCATTGATGGGGGATACATCAAGGCCCTCCCTCGACGAGTCTGTTCCTATCGACTTCAGCACATTATCCAGGATCTAGACTTAGAAACTAGTTAGTACCTTGTGTGAGAATCCACCTCACATTTGGTTTCCTATTTTTTAGGGAAGGTGGATGATCTCATAGATGGTTGAAATATTTCCTCCTTAAAATCCTTGAGAGATATTTCCTCCCCAAAATCCTTAAGAGATATTTTCTCCCTAAATATCTTAGAGATCCCTTTCTTAGTGGATCTGATGAGAGATCCTCTCCATGGTGGTTAAGCCTCTCTCCATGGTGGTTAAGCCTCCAAATCCTATATAATGAGGGATTTCCATGGAAGAGGAGGATATGGAGATTAAGAATTATACCAAACTTATGATCTCATAAGTGAGGCACCATTGAAGCATAATCAATCTAGATTACTTGAGCAAAGGGGTTGGACAAAGAGAACTGGAAGAAGTTGTTGCACCTTCATCAAGTTTGGTCTGTAAGTACTCTTCATTTGTTCTCATTAATATGCATACATGTTTGGCCTATTTCTTTCAAGTTTATGTTTGATCCACATGAACTTGTCTTCACTAGATAGATATGTATTTGAGTTAATCTCAATAGAATAGGAAGCTTGTTGTATCTTTGTTTGTTCTACAAGACCTATCGAGGAGATTAGGTTTGAAGATCAACTTGGACTTTTCAAGGACGAACGCCATTAAAAAGGTACATACTTTCCTTCTTCCTCTTCATACCTTAGCTTGATTAGATCTAAAACGATGTCAGTGACCAATGATAGTACCCTTTCTGTCTTGGTCTTAAGGGTCTAGAGACCAAGAGGGAATCCACTTGTCCGCAGGGGAATTCACCTGTAATAGAAATTGGTGACTCCACTGGGGAGGAGCTCTGATTTTTGTTTCCTTTCCTAGATCTTGTTTTGGCCCTTTTCCCACTTCTTGACCTTCTCCAGATTGTTTCCTTGATTCTTAGATTTGTTGATTGACCCTTCATTTTATCCCATACACTTTGGATTTCTAAACTTGCTTGAATTTTTGGATTTTTGGGTATTTTTCTGAACTTTTTGAACCCTAGCGCTCCCCTGCCCTTGCTATCAGAGAGCTAGCGCTCCCTCCCAAGCCTTCACAGAGTGTTGGAACGCTCTGGTGCCCCTTACACCAGAGCGTTTCCATCTTTACGTTTAAGATATTGTAGGAGTTTAGTCTCTGAATCCATTTTTTCTTGTTTGCATTTGCTTAGGGTTCTCATCACCTTAGTGTATCCTTGTTTGGGTATCAAACACCTTGAACTCTGAGAATTCATGATGCTTTTTTTGGGTTTGTGACATCTTTTTCTTCCTTACTTTGAATAACTCTTTGTCTTTGACGATATAGAGTCAATTTGTCATTTTCTTCTCATTTATCTGACTGAGTGAAAACTTTTTGTAAGGATATTCAGAGATCTTTTGCACCATTCCATTTGATATTTGAGGCCTTTCTCCCAAGCAATTCCTGGTTGTTCATCATCCAACAACCTTCTCCCACCTTCGCTAGAAAATTCTCCAATTTTCAAGCATTATGGCTGAGTTTTTTGTGCATTTTTGGGCATTTTTATGAGTTTCTGGGAGCATCAACGCCCCCCTGTAGGCCATACCAGAGCGCCAGCACTCCCCTACAATGTTTTAGGGGGCGTTGCAGCACTCTGTTCACCCTTCTAGGGGAGCGCTAATGTCTTTTTTGAGTGAAATTGTCTTCTTTTACTCACATTTTTTCAACCTGTTTTGTGGAATTTTTTACCCGGTCTTTGTGGTTGGTTTGTGGAGTGGTTTGGATTGTTTCTTGATGGTTTTTTATGCTTTTCACTCTCTTTTGTCTTGATTATATCTTGAAGCCTCTTTTAGAAACGTAAAATTTATTTTTCTAGCTGCGTTTTTGTCGAGACAGTTTTGAGTGTTTTCTTTTTCTCCCTATCATTTCTTAGATTCTTCTCTACATTTCATTATACTCCTTGGATTCTTGTTGGTTTTAGGATCCTTGACTGAGTTCTTGTTAGAACAATATTCTACTTTTTTTCTTTCAGTTCTAATTGTTTTGAATGCATTCTTGCTTTTGGGTCGTGAAACTAGCTTGCATTTGAAGTAGTGGAATTGCATGTTTTTTGATATTTTGGGACATTGTGCATCTGTAATGATGAATGTTTTCTCCTTATCATAGCATAGCTTTCATAGAAATGAAAAGATTGCATCTTCATCTCTTTGCATAACTTTCGAGTCGGTCAAAACACCATATTGTCCACACCATTTTCCTTTTGAGTAACAATAGCTTTAAAAACCAAGCGCTAAACTAAAAATTGATTAGACATTTTTACATTTTTTGGTAGCAAACCTACATTAGATTAGTTGTAGAGCTTTGGAATAGGTGTGAAACATAACTTTCCAAAGTTGCAAACAAACATAGGATCTTGTGTTAGGGAGCGGTGAAATCCAATTGCTGCATTTTGTCCTGGGAAGCCCTTCTCACACAAGGGTCAATCACGAGGTCACATTAAGACTAGCAGAGTTACTCACCCTGCTTTGTTGGTCTCGGTGTAGAGATTGCGTGTATTATGGGGGTCTCTTGAAGGTATACCCACAATGATGAGTGGAAGCCTTTCAAGTTGATTTCGGGCTAGATACCATGCCCCTGCGCGTGGATCAGACTGCCAATTGTTTCCCCATGCATCATTGTTGTAGTTGGTAACTTTAGTGGCCTATCTCTTTAGGGTATTTACACAAGGTGATTGTGGAGGGGCAAGTCTTCACGGTACCTAGAATCGACGTTGGCCAAACTCACTTGGGCTCCTTGGAGAGTATACCCACGATTATGTGTGGGAGCTTGCACCAAGGTGTAAGTCCGTTAAGAAGGTCGTCAACATAAATTATCCACCCACTCTATCTCAACCCCTTCTTACTTTGTTCCCGCAACGTTGGATTTCATCACCAACTACTGTGCTCATTTTGAGAAGGTTTTGTTTGCTTGCTTGCTTACTAGATTTTTAGCGTGTGTTGTTTGTTCTCCCTAGCAGAATCTAGGTTGGATATTTATTTTAATGGCGTCAGTTACCGAAACTACTAATGGAGCAACTCATGCTCCAGGAGAACCCTTTGTTTTTCCTTCTTACGGAAATGTTGGTCCTCCTTACATAGCTACTTTGATCCTTACTGAAACGAACACCAAAAACCTTTTCTTTTGTCCATCCATTGGATTGAGTGGAAGAAATATCGATTCCTTCATCGTACAATAGTAGGGCAGCCTCCAGGAGCTCGTCTAATTTGGAAAAAAACTAGAATGGCATATGTAACCATCCATTGTATTATCTCAACAAATCCCATGGTTGAATATGTTATACATTTATTATTTCTCCTAAACTTGTACAATAGTATATAATTTACATATCAATAGATGTAAATAACAGAAAAAATTGAAATGGTGAAGCTTAATTTAGAATAATATTTACTTGTCTTTTTATCCCTGTGTAATTGTTTGTAGGGTTGAAGATACAATCATTGATTATCTCCACAACAAGCCATCAACAAGGAATGAGTGAAATCTTAGAGTGCTTTCTTCTTTTTCATCTGTTGAGTTCATCAAATAGAGAAGACGTGAGAAATGAACGATATGTTCAGGAGAAAAGCAAAGCAATCAACCTCTATTATGCAAGCAATTGTATATTGGAAACAGACAAAATCTATGGAAAGCGTTGAATAAAAAAGTAACTATGGAAGGCGGTGAATATCAAAGTATATAAGAAAGAAAACATAGAGATTGTGCATCTATAGAAGGCGGTGAATAATAGAACGATAAGCGGTAGCGATTGTCGGTTGTTAGTTTATTTAAGGCACTGACAATCTATTTAAGAAACTAGGTGGTGAATAATAGAGCGATAGGCGGTATTGTCAGTTTATTTAAGGAACTAACAATCTATTTAAGGAACTGATCATTTTTCAAAGTGTACTATTATAGTCTATTTAAATACCACCTGACAAATAGTTTCAATAAATTTAAATTGAATTGCATTAGATGAAAACTTACGTTATCTCACATTGGAAAATTGCATTGTGTCAAGCAAACTTAAGTTATAATAATAAAACATTGGGAAGAAAGGAAAAATAAAACACTAGGGATAGTAAAGCCTGTAATAAGAATTCATATCTATTCTCCAATCAGATTACAAAGAATAAGTTTTTTTTATTATATAAAAAACAAAATTTTGAGTTTTTATTATTATATAATTTATTTATTTTTTAGTTTTCTATGTCGAACATTAAAAATATCAAAATATATATATAGTCAAAGAAAAAACTATTATAAAGTCAACAATGGATCGATTACTATAATCCCTTTAAGCCTTTGATGGGAACTAATAATAATGAATAATAGTTAGGACCTGAATTCAAAAACTGATGTTCTATGTTGCTTTCTTTCCTAGAAAAAAAAATTAAAAATGTCAAGTTCAAGTATCACACTCATTTCATATTTTTCATGAATCAAACGAAGGAATGCCAACCTATGTGTAATCTCAAGTCGTCTTCAAGAGTCATGCCAAATTATTTGATCTCAAATAGTGTTCCATGTTTTTGTTCCACTCAATACTAGAACATTAGTGAGTGCATCCAATACATCTTATACATTCTCCATGTCATCTACGATATGAAGAGATGTATGGCAGGTAAGAGATGCAAATGAATTTTAAAAGGCAATACAAACAT
>JASDQU011377512.1:0-16196 GCA_032191745.1 Picea mariana | reverse complement strand
CTCTAGTGTTGTAGGCATCGCCTCTTTCGATATATGGAAGATCGGTTTATATCTTGGAAGAGTTGCACTGTGTTGAATGGTGGTTGTAGTCTTTTTTGAAAGATGTAATTTCCATTCATTCATCATGACTCATGGAAACGTTATGAAATTATTTTTTGTTGGGTTTTTTATTTGGGTTTTTCTTTAGCTTGCTCTGTTCGCTTGTTAACAATGAATATTTACAGCTGCATTAAGTATTCAATAAGTTATTGTATATGTTTATGTTGTATGTAGTTGTAATAAGTGTAAATTTCACTAGAAAGTGAAACTATACTAGTATACTATTTTATTTTAAAACTCTAATTAGGATTTTTGCTAAAATTAAGGTTTGTTTATCATTTTAATATATTAATTAAGGTTTGTTTGTAAATGAAATAAGTTAAAGGAAAATTAGGATTTGTTTGCAAATGAAATATGCTTTTTTGAGTTCATTAACTACAACCACAATTATGTAGATGTACTAGTTTTATATCATAATCATATATTAAGCAAAGTTGGAAATGAATGGGTTTCAACTTTGGTTGCTCATTATTGATATTGGCTAATCCTTTATACAATAAGTTATCTTGGCATTAGGAGATTTAGTTAAACCACCTTTTTATCTCAAATGGATCTTAAAATGGGTTCTAGATTTGGTTTGAGTGCTCTTTATTTTCGCATCCTTAGAATACAGGTTAAAGGAGTTGAACACCATACAATAATGTTCTTATTCTTGTATTAATAAGTGTCCACAAGAATGTGAACGTAGTAGGAAATTCATGCTTGAACAGAGGTTCCAATCTATGCATGGCGTTACATGGGTAGAAAGCTAAAGAAATCAAAGATTTCGAGCCTTCGTTTTATTGTGAGAAAATAGGTAATATAGAAAATAGGTAATATAGTAAATTAGAGTGGCAAACACAAATCAATTCAAGGGGAGAAGTTGACAGAGTAAACAGGGTTTTGATCAGGATAGAAAAGTCCAGAATGGCGTTCAGGCTCGTCCCCGCCCTTCAAATTCTCGTTGAAAAGAGCGAAAATGTACGACTCAATGTTCCGTCCAGGCCTCTTTGGCGTTCCTGCATTTGAAAGCACATGTTTGATGAGATTGTTAGTGTAAGTCTTTGCATTCTCAACAGTAGCCGCCTCACTGCCCGCAGAAGGCCACCCACTCTCAGTTATGACGATGGGGATGTCAGGATGTCCCGATTTCTCCATGGCCGAAACCAGAGAATCCACCTGCGCATCGAACAAGCTTTTGTAGAGCCGACCTTCATCATTCACCACGGGATCAGAGGATCTAAACAAAGCATAGTCTAAGGAGATTTGGGCCTTGTTGTAATTGTAACTGAAGTAGGGATACACATTAGCCATGAAAGGAGACCCATTCTCTACGAGAAAGTTAAGTACATCGCTCATGCTGCTCTTCAATTCATTAGTGAATTCTCCGTGAGAGGGAGGATATGAATTTCCCAGAACAGACGTGGCGTGGGTGGTGGAAACCTTTATGGAGTTGTGCAGATTGGCACTCCGGACTGCGGTTTGAATGTTTCTCATCGCAGGAACGAGATAGGGAAGACGTTGGCGATTTTCTATTGACAAAACTTCGTTGCCCACTGCGATGTATTTGATATTGGTGGCCGGATAGAATTGGCGAATGTTGTCGTTAACCCACCCGTTTGCTGCAGCCTGATCGGATGAGATCTTCTGAAGCTCATCGTTCCCAACTCCCACTATCACTTCGATTCCCCCGCTGTTTTGCAAGGCTCGAAGGGCTTCGTGATGTGCTTGGAAAAACCTAACTTTGCCGATGTTGCGAGATCTTATCAGATTGGCCACCTGACCTGGAAGTGGCAAATTGTTTGCAACCATTCCATAGCAGACTCCAACTGCAATAGTATTCATACAATTCAATCAGATTATCACACGCCTTCAATTCTAAAAACCATTCACATTATTAGGCACGCACATCAGATTAATAGCTTTGAAAATTAAGAGAAATTATATCTTTCATACCTCTGTTGCTGGATGCCATTTCTCGGCTGGCCGTATATTTACTTCCAAATAACACAAGCGTAGCGTACTAAAAATTATAGATATGGCCTGAAACAGAATTCCTAAATATTATGGGATATCGTGAGAGGAAAGGGCCTCTCTATACTATATAGAGAGAGATGATAGACTACGTGCAGCCGGGGAAAGCAAATGCTTAACGTCCAAGTCCTATGGGGCCACAACACTACTAAGCTGCTTTTGATGTTCTAACCTTCCCAATCATCTTCAAAGTCTTAAAAGGCCATTCAGCTACTCTTATCTTTTACTCCTACGCTACTTTTGATTTTCTAACCATCCCAATCATCTTCAAAGTCTTAAGAGGCCATAACACCACTAAGCTACTCTTATCTTTTATTCCTACGTTACTTTTTTATTTTCTAACCTTCCCAATCATCTTCAAAGTCTTGAGAAGCCATAACACCACTAAGCTACTCTTGATTTTTTATCCATAAAATTCAAGTCATCCAATATTAAAAAACCATTATCATTCTTCACTTTTATATTTTTTCAATTTGTCCTTCTCGAATTTAATTAAACTATACACAATTGAATATGTTAGCTTACATTATAGGGAAGACCACTAGTAATCAATGTGCCTTATATTTTTGTTTTCCATATCAACGAACGACCTAAAAAGGCATTGAAGAGAAAGCAAGCATAATTCAATGTGCTCAACAATTAGGAATACGAATATTCTAACAATTTTGATTATTGGGTAAAATTTTGTTGGAAATATATTTGAGGGTAATGTAGAGGGAAAATAGTACATCATACTATTAAGTAATTTATGTAATTGAAAACAAAATATTGATATAAGTTGTAAATTATTGTTCTATATTTTGGAATAACATATTGGCATGAGGAGTGTATGTAATGAGGAGTGTATGTAATGGGTTAAGTAGTAATTTTTTGTCTTACATTTTGGTAAGTAAGGAAGATTGAAATGGTTTTTGCAAATATTTAATTGACATTTTAAACCCACTATCTAGGTTTGAAGATATTAATGAAGAGTTTAAATCAACATAGGGTTTCAAGGGTGAAATCCCTTCATGTCTTCTAGGGAAGGCAACAAACTTGATACAAACATGACAAAAAATATGTTGCTATCACAAAGGTGTACCAAAGGCAATTCAAATATTAATTAGTCAATTTCTAAAAATAATAGAACATCATTTTTTTCAAAATAAAATTCAAAATATATAAGATAAACTACATTGTGTCTAGATCATGCTCAAGTGTAAAACAAAATTTAAGATTATGGGTGAGTGCACGAAGTTGGTGGAAGAAAAAGTGGCAAGGGGGTGAGTAGGAACACACACCCATAGGAACACATGTGAGTTCTATTGACAGGTCCAAATGGCCTTTCAAAGAGGTAAGGGAGAACGCCTAATGACAAGTCTCAATTAGAATCACTCTTGTTTGGGATAGCGTTTCTGACAATAATATTGGCCTAGTTGCCACTATAATTTATTATCTAAATATGAATATGAGAACCAAAGGTTATCAGATGAGTATGAATATGAGATCTAACCCTAGATCAAGAGTTTAAAAGACAAAAAACCTTCTATTTTTTTGCAAGTTTTCATGGAGTTGCAACTTTCAAGGGTGAAATCCCTTCATCTCTTCCAGGGAAGACAAAAAACTTGATACAAACATGACAAAAAATATGTTTCTATCACAAAGGTGTACAAAAGGAAATTCAAATATTAATTAGTCAAGTTCTAAAAATAATAGATCCAATTTTTCAAAAAAAAAATCAAAATATATAAGATAAACTACATTGTGTCTAGATCATTCTCGTGTAAAAGAAAATTTAATATTATGGGTGAGTGCACAAAGTTAGTGGAAGAAAAAGTGGCAAGGGGGTTAGTAGGAATGCACACACATAGGAACACGTGTGTGTTCTGTTGACGGGTACAAATGGCATGTCAAGAAGGTAAGGGAGAACACCTAATGGCAAGTCTCAATTAGAATCACTCTTGTTTGTGATAACATTTCTCACAAGAATATTGGCCTGGTTGCCACTATAATTTATTATCTAAATATGAATCTAAGAACCAAAGGTTCTCAGATGAATTAAAAACTAAAACTAAACTAATGAATGATATCTAATGCATACTAAGATGCAATTCTAATCTAAAGTAAACTATCCCGATCAGGAGTAGATTGCTGAAATGAGTAGAGTGAAAAATAATACTACTTGGATAAGAATTAATTCATTAATACAAGGTGTATTAAAGTGATAATATAACAAGTAGAAAATAATAAGTTATTTCACCTACTTAGTATATCATTGGTGTATTCACAAAGAAAATGTGGTAATATGAACATACACAACATGGAAAGGAAGAAATTCACAAAGCCAAAATCCACAGGTTCATAAAGCTACACATACAATAAGAATGATCTCAATTGCACATATGTGTTACCAAAATTCCATAGATGTCAATTGTTCTATTCCTCATACAGTAAAATTGTTGTTCTTATTCATGCATCCAAAATCCCTTTCTTAATTGAAGTCTACTCTTTAATAAAATAAGAGTGATTGCTTACATTCTGAAACTGTCGTTTTATAGAGGATAGTTAGGGTAGGCCTCTTCGTATTCCTGTTCGAATGGCCAACGAGACATTATAGAATACAAAATGTTCAGTAACAAAATTCCTATGATGATGAGAATCATTGAGCTTCCATCTGATCCCAAAATTGTCTAAAGTGTCCCAAACTATTGTAAACTTTATGATCTTAATAATCTTGATTAAAGGAATGCACCCAATCAGATAATCATGGTTTGCAAAAAATAGCAATAACCAAAATGCATAAAATGTATGAAACATGAATTTGACAAAAATGATGTTGATTATGGAGGTTAAAAATCTTTATTTTTTAATCTTGGAACTTCTCCTGGTTGGAAACCTTGGCCAGCATGTCCAGGTTTCTCTCGGCTAGGTCTGGATGCTCCCTCTACATCGTTTAAGTCATTTTTGCAAACTGGTAGCAAGGCAGTGACAGTTCGCAGTGCCAACAAATATATCAATAAAGGACCTCCTCTCAACCTTCAAATAGCTTGATAACCCTCATGAAGTATCTGGTAGACCTGAGCTTGATGCAGATAATTGGGGATTTGAACACACATGTCTAAAAACTATTCGACCTCTAACACTCTTCTTCAACCAGTTCGCAGCGCCAGCTTGCAACGCCTAGCTCAACCACAATTACATACTTCGAGGAGACTGTTAGGAGATCCAATGACATCATCCATGAAAATTGGTCAAGGATGGTGTTGGAAAAAATTAAATCTCCTCTGTCATGGTTCTTTAATTTGCAATGATGACATACAAAAGCATGATGTACATACAATATGATGCAAACTCTCCTAGTGAGTTGGGAGCGCATACACCCAACTCTGACTTGACATTTAAACAAATAAATTATGACAAAGGGAAGCTTTTGTACAACTTGGAGGTGTGACATGTGAAGATAATGATGTAAGGATTCAAAGGTGTGACTAAAAAACAAAACCAAAGTGATGCTCTCTGACCCCTACAATTCTATGAGCTAACATCTGGCTCCACGGGAGATGGCATGCTCCTTGTGAGCTGCTAAGAACATGCAGTTTCAATGCCTTATTCATTCCATCTCTGCAATATGTACTATTTATATGCCTTGAGAGAACCTATGATCATTTATTGAAAACTGAAAAAATCACTCACTACAAACCAAATGCTTGCATAACAAGATTATTTATATGCATTCCTACACTATTCTGTCTAGCTAAGCTTCTTTGCTTAATTGAAGTCATATTTCCAATGCATCCAAGTGAGTATCGAACTGATGAAAATAACTCCTTCCATGCAATTGTTCGAAAGAATTTTCAAGTGATATGAAGCTTGCAGTAAGAGGTTAGTAAGCAATGGATACTTATGCCTATGATCTGAAATCATACCAACAACTGGATCATTAGAAACCTTTGAAAAATATAGCTCTGTGTAAAAATCCACAGTATCAAGAAACTTATGAAAAGAAATTTCTAATTGGTTAAAAAACCAACTTGTTCATCTGTGAAGGTCGATTCATCAATAAAATGATGGTCCTCATATACTTCACAACTACTCATATGTTGTTTGATTTTTTTTGCAAGTGTAGGTACAGAAATGATAGACATTTCCGCGTTAATCCTTGGAGTTTTCTACTCGTCAATAGGTGATAAAGAGAATTCCAACTGCGGCTGCAATTAATCCTTATCTCTTTCATTCTATTCCCACGTCTCAGATTCAAAACTGTCACATGATGATATAACAATCTTCTCATTATCATTTGAATAATCAAAGGAAACAATTAGATTTTCATGACAACTTAAAACAATACATACATTTGATACAATGTCAATAGTATCTACATCCTAGCTATCACTTTGAAGATCATCATCCTCTTGATCATTATGAAAAGTGTCTTCTACTGCAACATACTCTTTATGACTATTTGATCCTTTGCTCAACAAATCGAATTCATAACAACATTCTTGATAAAGGAAATGAACTACAAATTTTTCTTTGCAAAAAAAACGAAATGCAACATGAAAATGTCTTAGTGAAGTAATACAAGAAACCAAGAGTGATATACACCAATCATGATCTACTCCATCTAAACAGTATGTAAACAATTTGATGAGGACATATTCATGTATAAATTTCAGCTTAAGTATGCACTCGTGAAAATCTAGTAAAAACGCAACTGGCATTTCAAAATTTTCCCCTCTAAACCTAGGAAGGTAGCCTTCCCATTCAATTCTATCAGGAACGGGGTTTGAAAAACTAGATATATTTAAAAAATCACAAAATGCATACCTCTAAGCAAGAATCTTGTCCATTTCAAACCAGTGGATTCACCCATAGATTCATCTATGATGAATTTGGAGTCTCCAGGTAGAAGATTGCAATCAATCTTGTGTCCTACTCCTGTCTACCAGCAAGAGTTGGATCTGACTTTTGTCGTTCTCCCATGGAAAATTTCTTCACTTCTGTCCCCGGCAATGGCGCAAAAAATGTTAGCACTGGGAGTCAACCTTAGACTAGTAGAGGATAATCCCATTACCCATTTTATTTAAATGATTAAAACAAGTTATACTTGGTGGATCAGCAAGAGAAGAGAAAAAGGGAGGCAATTTGACTTCTTGGAAATACATTCTATTGGGCATGGAGTCATAAAATTCTGCAAATCACAGGAAATCAGGCTGCCTAGCAAACAAAAGGCTTATGCAAAGATGGGTAGAAGAATAGAAGGTAAAAAATAAGAAGAATATCCACATAACATATATCCTTTCTGTAATATATATTAAAGAGTGCTTAAACAATAATCAATGATTAACAGTAAATTTACCACAAATCCTTTGCAGCTCATGAATCCATTAACCATAGGAAGCTTTTGATTTTCAAAATTTGTAATTATCTGTAAATATTACTCAAGCAAGATGATAACAAATAATGGAAACAAGAGAATAAAATCATGGTATCACAACTTTCATGAATCTCTAATGGTATAAATTTCTACAACACATGCCTGAAAGCTTACAAATGAGCAACTCAATTGCTCCTCTAGCTCTTTCCTCTCTTGTATCATGAATCCAACCCTTTCCTTCTCAAAATCGATTTCATATATGGTGAATGGTCTCTATATACACTCAGGAGGTCGAAACCAAGGAGATACATAGGATCCTCCTCCATTTAGGAGTCTTTTATAAAAGATTCCAAAAAAAACTTAACAAATTCGTATTTTTTGGGATCTTGCCTATTGTGATAAATGCCTTTTGAAACAAGTCATTCTACTTGATCTGGAGATGGAACACATGTCCTTCATGTCCAAATAACTCTTAGGATACCATTTGAACCTTCCCTTACAACTGGCAGCCCCCCCATAGCTCGAATTTATCATACTATTAGAGTTTGCAGTGCCTGTGACAACATGCACTGCAAACTTTCCTGTAGGTGATGTTTTTATCTTGTCTCCAAAAATACGAAGTGGGTTAGGATAAATTTTTGTCATCAAGTCAAAAAAAGCATGTTTTTCCTCCACACCAAATTTCAAACGCACCCATATGGGGATTCAAAAGTGACAAGAAAAATAATCCTCAGTTGTGTGCTAATTGCTTACAAGTTGTCATAAATTACCAGTTCGTAGGGTTGATGCTGCGAACTTTCTTGTAGCAGTCTGTTTCACTTTTCCAATGTTTTAACACCTCCAAAAACTATTTGAAGTGTCCCAAACTATTGTAAAATTTATAATCTTAATAATCTTGATTAAAGGAATGCACCCAATCAGATAATCATGGTTTGCAAAACATAGCAATCACCAAAATGTGTAAAATGTATGAAACATGAATTTGACCAAAATGATGTTGATTATGGAGGTTCAACATCTTCATTTTTTAATCTTGTAACTTCTCCTGGTTGGAAACCTTGGCTACATGTCCATGTTTCTCTTGGCTAGCTCTGGATTCCCCCTTTGCATATTTTAAGTGAATTTTTCAAATTGATAGCAAGGGAGTGACAGTTCGCAGTGCCAACAAATATATTAGTAAAGGACATCATATCAACCTTCAAATAACATTATAAACCTCATGAAGTACCTGGCAGACCTGAGATTGATGCAGATAATTGGGCATTTGAACACACGTGTCTGCAAACTATTCAACCTCCAGCACTATCCTTCAGCTAGTTCACAACGTCTAGCTCAAATAGAATTGCATACTTCAAGGAGACTGCTAGGAGATCCAATGACATGATCCCTGAAAATTGGTTAAAGATGGTGCTAAAAATAATGAAATCTACTATTTGATGGTTCTTTAATTTGCAATCATGACACACAAAATCATGATGCACTTATATTACACTACAAACTCTCCTAGTGAGTTGGAAGCGCATACACCCGACTTTGACTTGACACTTAAATAGATAAATGATGACAAATGGAATCTTGTGTAGAACTTGGAGATGTGACATGTCAAGGTAATGATGTAAGAATTCAAAGGTGTGACTAAAGTCATTCTTTTTTACCCCTACAATTCTATGAGCTAACAATTGGTATTCATGGGTTCTTGTTCCCTCTCCCATTACTGAAGAACACTATTCAACAATGTATTTTTCATCTTGAGTGATGGAAGTAGTTGTGAACTTCATTTTTTTCCTACATAACGCTCTTTTTATGCATGACTGTGCTCGATCGTGCTCCCATTTCCTGTGCTCATACTTGAAATAGTTCCAAATGTGTGGTACCTTGAGTTTTTTGTGCAACATACACAAACATTGAAATACACGGTAATTTTTGAACTGGCCTTTGTTTGAGAAATAAATTTTTGGGTTCATCGCAGCAAATAAGGCAACTAAATGGACCAAAGGAAGTAGTGTGTGCCAGAGAAAGAGGAGAAATAAGAATGAATAAGGACAAAGGAAGCAACCTTCCAGGAATTAAGGAATATCATCGAAAGGAAGAGTTGGATCGAATACCAACTGCATACATGATAGTTATAAAGTGGACAAGTGAATTCCACTTAAATTATGGTTGAGTCATAATGTAAGGTTTTTTGCCCATTTTGTAGTATAAATATGATGTATGAGGTAGATAGGAGGGATACAAATATTAGATCTTAAAAATCATGTGCAAAGATCCTGTTTTGGAGAACCTTTAATTTTGAGTCTTGAGTCTTTGATATGTTCAGTTTTGGATGTATAGTTGAGGAGCCAATGGAGACTTATGGATTATAAATGAGGGTCAAGTTGCAAGTTGTGGATCTTGGTGCGACATTGGCCAGACTCACCATTCATACCTTATGATGTAATGCACACAACACAAGACCTATTTTGATGAATAATAATAATAAGAAGTAGAATATATTTGTGGGTGTGGCCTAGGGGGGCGAACAATGGTAGAAATGCTCTCTTTATGTGTGTTGTATTCATTTTATATACTTTATGATGAATGAATGGTTAGATGAATTCATATGTTAGGGTTTATTTACCGCACACACTAGAATAATCATGCACAATGAATGTTACTGAATGGATAAAATAGTATATCTGATGAATTCTATGGTAGAATGCATGTTAAAGTAGAAGTAGAAGTAAAAACAACATCACCAATCGCTTCCATGATTGCATACATATGCATTCTGCAATCACCCATAATCCATCTCAGGTGGGACTACATTGTGCACGGTGTAGCCTTTCGGTTTACCAGAAGGGTTGATGGTGAATAGGGTTTTTTTTGGAGAACTAAGGTAGAACTTGAGTCAAGACATACATCCAGCAAATGGTTTTGTTGCCGGTTGGAAATCATAAGAACAACATGAAAGGGATCTAGTGAATAAGATGTAATGGTAGAAAGGAATGTTTAATCCATAGAACCTTACAAAGCAAGAGATTGAAAGATGGTTGGAGACAAAGTAGGTCAAGTTTGCATAGAAAGATAACAAAAGCTCAAGATATACACTGCACTAGTATATGTATAGTTATGTGTTTACTGATTTGCATGAGGCATATTTTTCTTGTTTTCTAGAGTTATTATAGGAGTGGTTATTGAGGTTGAAGGATACCCATCTAACTAATCGTATTAGGCTAGTAGAGTGGACTACTAAGAATATTACGTGATTTGAAAGGTTTAATTATAGATTCATAAATGTAGTGTATTTTTGGTTAGATAGTATTACTGTAGGATTTATTACTGAATTTGCAGTCGACACAGTGAAGTCATATACTGCTACATAGGAGGATTTTTTGAAAGGACCCAGAGGGAGGTACATCATGTCTCTGTACACATCAATCAAGATATTATTGCATGATAAAGGTGTGATGAGCATGGAATAAGACAGCTAAATTACTCTACGTGCATGGGGGAGATTGGGGAAGCACTAAGGAAGATTTGAGATATGGAGAAGGATCTAGATGGAGGCCAGAAGAAGGAAGAAATGGACCCTATAATGATGGATGAGGAACAAACAAGGGAAATAATAAAGAAAGAAGGAGTGATGTGCAGCGGAAAACCCTACCAGTATAATATGAATATCAAAAAGAGGGAATTAGCCAAGTGAGAGGGATTGGATAATGATGAGGAAGAGGTAGAGGATATTCATGCAATGAGGCATATTGAGGATATCTCGTGCACCACATATGAGATGAAAAACAAAGGTCATGGGTCTGATGCATAAGAAGGATCTCCATTCCATATTTGAATTAGTGTGGAACCCACATCCCCATGTGTGACTAAGACATCTGAAGAAGAAAAATTAGTTAACCAACAAGTGATTAGTGATAGAATAATTTTTATAGGACGTGGTTCCAATGAAAACTCTAGAAGAAGTGTAATTTCAACAAGTAGATATTAATTATCTACACCGCGATGAGGTGGTAATACAACAAACTTCACAATGGCAGGACAAGATCCAACTATTAGGTTACCAGAATTCCGAGGAGATGGGTTAGATGACCAAGAAAAACATTTGTTTATCTGTGCAAAGATATGGACAAAAAAAAATATTACAGATGAATATAAAAAGGTTGCACAGTTGGAAATCACATTCAGAGACCACACATTATATAGGTACATTGGTCTCGTAGCAAATAATCCAATGAAAGCTCCTATAACTGTAACAGAAGTGAAGAGGCAATTAATCAATGAATTTCAAAAACCTATCTCAGAGGATCATTTCATGAATGAAATGATAGGGATTAAGAAAAAATGAGGAGAATCAGTTTGGGAGGTGGACCAGAAGTTAAAAAGACTAAAAGGTAAGTTGAAGTACCCTATTACTGATATGCAGCATAGACACTTGTTTGTTACCTCTTTATTGCCACACTTGAAGTATCCCTTGAGACAACAAAAGTTCCATAGTCAGGTTGAGGCTTTGCAAGCAGCCTTACAGTTAGAAGAAAATCAGTATAAGAAGAAAGATCTAGTTGTGGAAGAGTTGTGAAAATGCCTGAAGAAATTAACATTTCAGTTAAATCAGAGTAAAAGTCAGGAGAAAAGGGAAGATGTTTCGTGCACATTATGCATAATTGAAGGTCATCATAAGAATGAGTTTCTGTTATTTTTGTAGTATATTGGAGTGTGTATCACAAACCCTTTATCTTTAGGAGGACCACGGTGTGAGATTTGTAAAATAGATGGGCATGATCTCTATCATTTCCCCATGATGCAGAAGTATCAGATAGTACCGAGGAGTACATTTTGTAATTTTTGTAAGTCTGTTGGAAACGAAGACAAGGACTGTAGAACCTTGGAGATAATGAAGTAGAGGACATCAGATGCATATAGAGTGCAGGCTCAGTTAATGACGGGACAACCCATTCAACATCTGTAGTTTAACAACGTGCACCAACCATAATATAATATCGCACAATTGTTTCAATCACAACCACAATTAACAATGCATTATAGTTTGGAGCACCACCGCAGTATAACAACGCACAATAGTGCACAACACCAACATAGTACAATATTGCACAACCGTAGTACAATCACAGACATTACTATAACAAATCATGCAAAGATAATCAAGGAAATAGAGGAGGCTTCAGAGGAGGAGGTCGAGGACCAATAGTTTGTCATAACTCTGATAAGCTAGGGAACTATGCCAGACAATTTCCACAACCACCAACGACATGTATGTATTGTCACGTAGCAAACCATGAAACAAAATATTTTCTGACACTGTTGACAAAGATACAGGACAAGAGGAAATAGAACAATCAGAATGTACAATGGATTGGGTGGAAAACAATGAAGAGGATAGGAATAAGATCAACATAGTTACTAGAGGTTGAGCCAAGATAGGAGAAGATATAGCAAAGAAGGACTAGGATCAGTACCAGTGGGTCAAAAAGAATACAATGCCTGAACAGAAGTTTGATGCACGCAAAGAGAAAGATATCTTCAAAGAAGATAGGTAGGAGATTCAGAAAGAAAACACTGTGTCTACTTCATGAAAACAACCAGTAGATGAGGTACCATTGCATGACATGCCTCCATTATTTGATTAGACTAGAAAATAACATCCTTTAGAGAAAGTAAGTAAATTAAGAAACATTTGGGGGTCTTGTGCAAGGTTGTTGAATGAAAAAAATTCTTTACATATATTATAGAGTTTGTTAGAAAATTTTAATCCTGGGGAAGAAGGGTTAAAGATAGTTAATCAGGTTATAAAGAAGAGAAGAACAAGTAGAGAATTTAGTTTGAGTGAAAACATAGGATATTTAAATATGGGGGATATCATACTATACTTAGGGTCTGAAGTCAATATTCAGCCAAAGACAACTTCGGAAGCTATGGGTGAACCTAAATTCAAGTATTCACCTATTCAATTGAAGTTATAAAATCATCACAGAGTGGTGCCAATTGGAATATTTAAAGGGATTCCAGTAGACCTAGATGGTGTGTGCACCATGGTAGACTTTGAAGTCATTGACATAGCAGATAATACTTCACCATATCCATCTTTGTTGGGTCTGGATTGGGCCTTTGATAACCAAGTTATTATCAATTTGAAGACAAGGAAGATGATCTTTGAGTCTGGAGAATACAGAGTTATTGGATCCATCATAAGGAGGAATGAATGTGGAACCTGCGACAAAAAATATTCTTACAGAAGATGTGAATCAGTTATATAGAGCTACCGCATGCGAAGAGGATTATATCCTCCCAACTACAGATGGAATGCTCAATTTGAGAAGTATTATTTCTTTTTCTTCAGACTCTAACATAGGACTAGAGAATTGGTAGCAGTGAATACATGAATTATCCACCAGAAAATGTGCCAGAATGATGCGCGCGTTAAGATGGATTGATTCATAGGTAAAAGATCCTCCTACTTTTTATGGTCTGAATGACTTAGAAGATTTTTTTATGAAGTTTTCATTAGAAGTAGTAGAAAATCAGAGATTACCAGTATTTTATATTTCTTTGAAAGCTACACCTTCCCATTGGCGGGGTACACATAAGGAGAATATTAATAACTGGTTTCAATACAAGAGGATACTGCGCATTAGATTTGGTGAAGAGCAGGAGAAACGAGCTTTGGAGAAATATGATGGATTTGGACAACTCGGAGAACATGTAGAAAGGTGCATGGTTCAACGGATATTAGTACCACCAAAAGAATGGACACACAATTTTATTCACACATTAGAAGGCATTCCAAAGAATTGGTACACAGAAGAGGAACAACGTAGAGAAAGTGCAAATTGAGAAGAAATACAACAGAATTTTCTAGTTACATTTTCCTTTGAGCATCAAATTATAGAAATAGATATAGCACTGAAGGTGGTAAGAGATAGGATATTTGAAGAGCCATAATTTGAAATAATCCCAATATATCCAAAGAAAAATATACAAACAATTAGACAGTTGCTACATTGTTATCATGTCATAGAAGAAGAAGATCCAGTAGAGGATAATCTGCATACTATCCATATCTCAGAAATTGAAGGAGAAGTGAAAATATAAGTTCCAAAGATAGATTCAGAATATTATATTGTGCCACTAAATATCAAGAAGGTAAACATTGGAACTACAAAAAACCCAAAGATTGCAAGCATTGGAGATTATTGGGATAATCAAACAGTAGAAAGAATCACATAATTAATGTGCGAGTACAGTGACTTATTCCCAACGAAATTTTCATAGATGAAGGGATTAGTAGGAGAATTAGGAGATATGAAGATCCCATTGAAGCCAAAAGATGGACTTATCAGAAAGAGACCTTGCAAGTTAAATCCAATGTATAAGCATAAGGTGAAGGAAACAATTGACAAGATGTTAGAAGCTAGTGTCATAGAACCTGTGGAAGAATTAGAATGGATCAATCTTATGGTGATGCAAGAAAAGAAGTAGGGGGAATCAGGATTTATGTATATTTGAGAAAAATGAATGATGATTTCTTACATGATCTATTTCCTACCCCATTTACAGATGAAGTGTTGGAAAACGTAGGAGGTCAAGAAGCTTATTCCTTTACAGATGGGTTTTCAGGATATCTTTAGATTAGGATAGTACCACAAGATAGACATAAGGAAACATTTGATACATAATGGGGATCATTCCAGTGTACAATTATGCCATTTGGGTTGAAGAATGCAGCTGCAATTTTTTCAAGAGTAGTAGTAGAAACTTTTAAGGACTTTATTCACAACTTTTTGGAGGTTTACTTGGACGATTAGACAGTGTTTAGTTTATTGAAGGATCATGTGGAAGTATTAATATTGATGTTAGACATATTTCGACAATGTAATATTTCATTGAATATTAACAAATGTATTTTCAGTGCACCTTTTAGTATTTTGTTAGGGCATGTGGTGTGTAAATAGGGTCTGCTGGATGATCCTTCCAAAATTGTTGTCATAGTTAACTCACCACCACCAAAGTCCGTGCACCAGTTGAAGAGTACACTTGGTCATAAAGGGTATTAAAGAAAGTTTATAAGGGGGTATGCACAGATTACTGTGTTGATGTGTAAGTTGTTTAAGAAGGACATCAAGTATCATTGGAATGATGAATTCCAACAGAGTTTGGATATTTTGAAGGAGAAGATGGTGTTATAGCGGGAAAACCCCTCTACGGACTACACCAGGGTTCTAAAATGTAGGCAGATCTAATGATCTAAAGTCTCCTACTTTTTATCAACTATCCTGACATTATCCCACAATCATACATAAAATACAAAGTATAGGGATCCCGTAGGCATGCCTTAAACTCTGCGTCTGGTGTCGATCCGTTTGTGCTCGGTTGTTTCCTGATTGCAAGTCTCCTCCCAAGGCAGACCTGAATTCACCAAAAGAAAAATAAGAAACTACAAGCATGAATTCTATGTATGGATTAGTGGGTTAGACATCATAATCAAAAAATGTAAACAAAACATAAAGATTTAAGACATCATTTGGTGGGAGGGAAAAAGTACTTCTTTATATTAATCTCACAAAATTCATTTACATCATGATTGTTGATACTGAGAGGGGGGTGAATCAGTATCAAGTACAATTTAAAACCTTTTTCAACTTATACTTAAACCATTCAACTATATCCAATGATCAATGAACAATAATATAAGAGTTACACCAATACACCAAAATACACCATG
>JASDQU011377508.1:0-18640 GCA_032191745.1 Picea mariana | reverse complement strand
TATATATATATATATATATTCTGCATAATTTGTGCCTCTGTTGTGATGGAATAAATCTAGTAATAAAGATGCGACAATTATGATCTATTCTATGTCTATCATGTATGAATTGGATATGTGTGTGTATTATTTTACTTCTTAGTCCTGATAATTTGTAAAATATGAGTTTCATGGATGAAAATCCTAATGGATTTTTGTGTTTAGCCTTCATCCCTGTCACAAGACCTTATTGTCTCTGTGATCCTATCTGCATATTAAGTGATACCTTCCTTGGCCTTGGCTGAGGATTGATATGTCGATGCTCTAGGGTTTTTGTTGGACAACTCTGGATGAAACTTGGGTCTAAACTCCCCAACATTAAGAAGGATGCATGCAAGCGTGGATCAAAATTCCCAACACTCTTGTAGTTATTGAATGATATTTCATACCTCTTGATGTTGATTCCATTTTATCCTTGCTTTTTCCACCCAATCAGATTGTGAAATAGAAATAACATATAGTAAACCTTATGTTTCTTTTTATTTTCTTGAAAGGGAATCTACCACAACATTATGTTTTCATTTTTGTATATAATTTCAAATTCATAAACTAACATCTTTGTAACCCATTTTTTTTTCTCTTCTAAAGTCTATAATCGTTGCTCCAAGAATTACTTCAAACTATCATGATACATTTTTACTTTGAAGTGTCTTCCTATTAGGTAAGGGTGTCATTTCTTAACCACGCGTAGTATTTCCAACATTTATTTTTCATAAATTGGTTTGAGTAAGTTTTTTCCTTTAAGTTGGTTTCTTTGAAAGGAAAGGGGCCTTGCTTCTTTCTTTAAATCTGCACCAATTCCATGGCCCGAGGCATCACACTCCACAATAAATATTTTTTTCAAGTCAAGTGTGGCCAAGATAGTATTTGTACACATAACCTCCTTAAGGTTTTTCAAATCTTTGGTTATCTCTTGAGTCAAATAAAATGCTTCCTTATTTAATTTTGTTGTTATAGGTACTTCTATTTGACCATAGTTATTGAAAAAATTGTCGTAATATCTTGTCAGTCCTAATAATCTGTTATGTTTCTTCAAGGTTTTGGGAATTGACCATTCGCTCATAGCTTTAATTTTTTTACGGTCCACTTTTACACCTTCATTGGATACAATATGACCCAAATATTCCACTTCTTGAACCCCAAAGGAACACTTTGAAGGATTTGCATAAAGATGTTTCTCTTCCAATAGTTGTAATACTTTGTCAACATGTTGTACATGCTCTTCCCAATTTTTGTTGTAGATTAGTATGTCATAAAAAAATACTAACACAAATTTTATAAGGAAGGGCTTGAAAATATAATTCATCAATATTTGAAATGTTGAAGGTGTATTAGTAAGTCCAAATGGTATAACCAAAAAACTCACAATGATCTTCATGTGTTCTAAAAGATGTTTTCAGAATGTCTTCTCGCCTCATTATGATTTGATGATATCTCTAACAAAGATCAATCTTAGTAAAGAAAATTTCTCCATGCAATTCATCTAGTAATTCATCAATGACGGGAATGGGAAAATTATCTTTGATGCTCATTTTGTTGAGTTTTCTATAATCTAGAGACATATGCCACGAACCATCCTTTTTTTTATAAACATCACTACTGGTGAAGAGAAATAACTTTGTCTAGCTTGAATGATGTTTACCTATAACATTTCTTCGATCAAATGCTCAATAACACTCTTTGGTGCATATGGATACCTATAAGGCTTAATGTTAGGTGGTAAACTTCCTGGTTGCAAATGAATAACATGGTCACGATCTCAATCAAGTAMAAGACCCTTAGGCATTTCTCCAAATACCTTGGAATGATTCTTGATAACTATTTGGATATATAATAGAACATAGGATATATATATATGTGTGTGTGTGTGTGTGTGTGTGTGTGTGTGTGTGTTTGAACATCCAGTCAGAACAATTGTGTAATTACACCATGGTGTCCCTTTTTGAGTAATTTTTTCATGCTATTAGAGMTTATCACCTTAGATGGTTTCCCCTGGATACCTATAAGCTCAATTTCCTTTCCATCTGAGGAAAATCTCATGAAACAATATTGAAAATTAAGGGCCATTGTTCACAATGATTGTGACCATTGGACCCCTAATACAACATCAAAACCACCCATTTTCGATGGAAATAATGGGACTATCCAAAAAATGCTCCCCCATATTGAGCTTAATACTATGGAACTTCCCAGAACAATTTATGGTACCTCCATTTGCAATCATCACTTGAAACTATGGTGTTGGATATACAAAGCAATTGAGATCTTTTTCTAATTTGTAATTGATGAAGTTATGAGTACTACCATGATTAATCGACATTGTTACCTTTTTCTTTTTGATGTATCCTTGCATATTGAGGGTTTGTGGAGTACTAATGCTGGGCAATGCATGATAATATATAATTGGAGTAGTCTCTTCTAGATCTAAATAATGTGATGCTTCCACTTCTTGATCTTCTTCCTCTTCACAATATATGTATAATAACTTCTTCTCGCCACATTTATGCCCCTTACTGTACTTGTTGTCACAATTGAAACATAGTCCTTTTTCTCTTCTTTCATCCATTTGTTGAGGTGTCAACCTTGTCGATTGAGTAAGGTTAGGAGAGGGAACATGATGCTCTCTATAGTTGTTAGTGGTCACCCTTCTAGTAGCCATATTTATATTTTACTCTTTCCTTTTCATACTGAAATCTTTCTCTAGGGATTTAAGTTTGAAGATATGCACCTCATGTTGAATGTTCTCCTTTAAATTACTCATAACGAAATCCAAAAAATTATCCTTAGGAATTTTCTTTACCTTGAGACTGAGCTTTTGGAATTGTTGAATGTTCTTTGTAATTGGAACATTTTGTCAAATATCTATCAATTAACTAAAGAATGTATTTCTCTTAATATCCCCATAATGTGACATCAATTCATCTATAAAAATGGACCAAGAGATAATAGAAGTCATTTTCTTTCACAAATCCATTGATACCAAACAGATTTATCATTTTCTAAATACAAGGATGCAATAACTAACCTTTGTAATATTGACACTTGGTGTATATCAAAGTATTTCTCCATCTGGAATATCCATGTTATAGGATATTTACAATCAAACTTGTTCATATTGATGTTTGGAATGAAGTATTTTCCTGGTGCCGACTTGAAGCCTTGATAATGTGGATCTTCGAGTAATCAATGATCATGATTTTGAGATTCATAATTTGTTCTCTCCAAAAGTGACAAAATACTCCCCATATGTGATTGAGTCTTAACAAAATTTTTGTCCTTATTTTCATTATTTCCTTGCATTTTGATATCTCCTTTAGGGAGTCTCTCATCTAGAGAATGAAATATTATGGAAGACATGGAATTTTGCAATTCCTTCATGGATTTTTGTATTTCTTATTTATTTTCATCCATATTATTTTTCATGTCATTCGTATTTTTCATCCATATTCTTATCCATATTATTTTTCATTTCATCTATCTGATTTTCCATTTCTTGAATTTTTATTTATGTGTTTACCAACTCATCACTTGTTATTGACCTAGCACTCAAATCATTAAGTTGTTCCTCCAATTTGGATAGCTTGTTATGCATCCCATCATTTTCTTCATGAGTTATAAATGAGACTTATGGAGGTTTAATTGGTGTTAAAATATTTTTTGGATCCATGTAGAATAACAATAATAATAGTCCTCTATTTCCTCTTTATCACAAATTTTGAATCACCAAAAAACGATCTTCTAATAAAAATTTATGCCAATTGTAAGTTACATACCTTTCAAACCCTTAATTTGGATTATATATGGATTGATGACCTTTGTCCTGATATATATTTTAACTTTGAACCCTTATGATTCAAAATTTTGGGCATGTAGTACTCTGATATGACTTTTGAAACTACTGAAAATTTCACAGTCTGAACCTTTATTGATAAATGGTTATAGCACAGATACCAAAATTATTTGTTTAAGATTAATTCCAAGATTAGTAAAAATCCCCAACTTCCAAAAGATACATATCACAAATTATAATGATTCAAAATATGAAAATGTTACCACATGTAACTCACTATGTCTCCTCATGATTCTGAAAATTGCATAGTTTGAATTGTCATAGAAAATAAATTACAACAAAAATTCCAAAATGGATTTTAAAACTAATTTCAGTATTAGTCACAATCCTTGTATTTCATGGACTATTTATCCAAAATTATATAGAAATAGAACCTAAAGGTCTTATCACCTATACTATGAAATGTTTCCTAAGTCTCCAAAAAAATTCATTGTCTGAAAATTCCCAGAAAAATAGTTATAGTGAAAATTCCAAGATGACTCATTTAAAATTGAATTTAGGATGAACCACAAACCTTATATTCCATAGGATATAGCTCCTACCTCTCAAAACTATAAGGAAATTGATGTAGGAGCATCGCTCCACCTCATCTACGCGTCATCAAGATAGCACATCAACACACTAGGAGGAACAAACTCCAAAGGAAGAGAGGCGCCAACACTCTCAATTTGAACCCAAATCTAAAACATTTGAATGTAATTAACTATGAGTTAATGTTAAGGCTCAATAAAAGTTGAGCCACTGTCTTTGTACAGGCTGAGTTATTGTAATATGTATAATAGCCTTTAATCGTTGACAGTTAAGTGGATCTATATCCAATTTGGACTAGATGGCGATTAAATGTAATTGAATGTGATTATGGAGGTAGCTGGAGGGAAGGATCGAGGAGCCACTATTTTGTAAAAATATCAATTTATCGATATTCATTAGTAATTAGTTCAGTAGTGGTTGATGAGCGAGTAAAGAGAGATCAAGAGAGGAGAGGAGAGAAAGTGTTGAAGACTCTATTGCAGTCCAGGCTTTGTAAATCTTTGGACATATACATTCAGATATAATACAAAAGTAGTTTTTCCTGCGTATGAGGTGTTTGTGTTTTTATGTGTGATGAATGGTTATTTTATGAATGTTTTTCTGTGTTTCATTCATATATGTTGTAGATGTCAAAGTAGGTTACATTTGCAGGTTTATATAGACTTCTCTATCTGTTGTGAAATTCTGAGTAGTTTTGGGCTCTTAGGCTTGTGAAAGGAGTGCTCACCAGAGTGATTGAAAATTTTGTGAAGCCAACACAAGGAGTGCATTTCGAAATCTGTCTCGAGTTTAGATAAGAGCGTTCCAGGAGGGAACACCAGAACAAACTCAAACTCAGAAGAAGGGAAAATTGTGCAAGGAGTGCACATCATAGTTGTTGAACACTCTGAAGAAGATATACCAGAGTTGTTGAATACTCCGAGGGATCTTCAAGGAGTGCATTGAGCAGGCGCAAGGAGTGCGCAGGGACTCTGTTTTGATTTTGGTTGATGATATTGTGCAAGTGGAAGAACACCAGAGTTACTGAACACTCTGAGGAAGATTGTGCAAGAGAAGAGATACCAGAGTTACTAAATACTCTAAGGGCTATGCAAGGAGTGCATTGAGAAAGTGCAAGGAGTGTGCGATAAATATATTTTGAGTTCTAAGAGAAAGGTTTCCAAGAGGGTATGCCAGAAGGTAAATATTAGGAGGAGCACTACAAGTCTGCACGGAAAGCACAAGGAGTGCGTAAGTGGATTCTCAGAATTTAGCACTTGGAGGTGAGTGAAAGGAGTGCACAAAGCCAAAAGACTATTGAAGTGTTGGTAAAAGATTATAAGGAAGAGCGAAGACAACAAGGAGAGTGCTAAAGGAACACTCTAAAAGTATTGGAAAAGAATCTGGAGGAGAAGAGCACATAAGTGCCAAGAGGGCACAATAAATATTTATTAGTGGAAAAAAAGGGTCGAGGCCCTTAGGACTTGAGTAAGTTGAAAGATCAAAAGGAATAATGCAAGTGTGCGGAAGACCTATGCAAGGAGCACAAAAGGTATAGAAGTCTGAGTCCTAGACTGTGACGGAAGCACAAGGTAAGTGAAAAGAGGACTTATTTCAAATTCCAAAGCTTAGGAGAAACATCGCGAGCATAGGTCAAGAAGTCAAGCTTTCAGAGGAGAAGATCAAAGGCCAAGACATTTGAAATTATTTGAGAAAAATCCTTCATTCGAAGGAAGAAGCTACAAAAACCGTCGATCTCAAGCTAGAGAGGAGATCTGGACATTGGATCATAGTCCATCATAAGGAGGAGCACGCATGGATAAGAATAGATATTCACTGTTGGATCTAGGCGCAAGGATCGAGAGTCCTCTGATCTAGGTAAGTTGCATGGGGTTTAACCATCAGTACCCTTTGAATGTCAAAAGTTTAGAGAATTGGTTTGTTTCAAGGCTCAAATGGATGAGATACATTCAGAAGTTTGCAGGTGATATGTCAGCCATTAGAAATGGAAGAGTTGCACAAGTGTTAATAGGTGAATTTCTTCGGACTTCACGTGTTCGGGAAATTTGGAGTGTAGAGTCATAGGGACTGCTGAAGCCTTGAAGGGCAGAGTTAATCATGCCTGTCCGATGCCATAGGGACAAGTGTTAGTAGGTCCCTTAATCCGTAGGTCTAGCACTCCAGAACAATTAGGCTAAGGTGAGGCGAGGACTCCTGAAGGGTCGAGAGCCAGAGTAGATCTCCACAGTTGATCTTGGAGGACAGGTGTCACCGGATCCTGTGTTCTGGAGGATAAACACTCTGGGAGAAGAAAAATAGGTTGGAGCATCTAGGACTCTCAAAGTCCTGAATACCTATAGTTCATCTGGGTCCTTCATTTGAGAGGAAACATGTCAACAGATTAGAAGATCTGTAAGATTGTTGAGGTCGCACATTGAAAAGGCCCGAAGGTTAGAGTTCATCATATCCTTCCAACTATGGGAACACGTTTTGATAGATTGTGTAGTTTGGAGGTCTGTCACTCCAGAGTAAAGAGGGCGCATAAAGTGAGAATACCCAGAGACTTGAAGGCTGGAGCTCATCCAGGCCATCCAAAGCAGTGGACATGCAACAACTGATTGAGAATTATGGAGACTTAACACTCTGGAGGAAAGCGAGAAGAAGTGTGAAGGGACAGAGAGAGTCATCGAAGCTCTGAACAACTGAGAAGATCTTAGCCGTCCATTGCGAGGGACACGTGGTGGGAGATCCAACACTCCGGAGGATAGACACTCTGGGATATTTGGGGTATGGTGTAACTGAAATCTCCGAAGCCCGAAGGCTCGAAGTGTTGTGGGTCGTATATCAAAGGAAGAACATGTGATAGCATATTCGAAGGTCCGAAAGTTCGACACTCTGGGGAAAACTGAGTGCAACATTGTTGAGGACTCACGAAGGCCCGAAAGCTAGACTAAATATTGACCTTCCATTGGAGGGGGACGTGTGGCAAAAGATCCCAATTTGGGGATGTGACACTTCGATGGAATTAAATCACCATGTAGACAGGCTGGAAGATCGCGAAGTCTCGAAGGAATCTTGGTCGTCGATCAGGAAGGGGACACATGGAGCGAGGATAAGTCTTTCGATGTTTTGATGTCGGGAGATACGAAGGGTTGTGTGTGTTGGGCGTAGTAGAGAATCGTCGAAGCCCAAAACAACCCATTTATAGCCATTGATCTTGCTACATATTAAGGACCGTTGATCCTTCCCATTGTTTCAACAGTTCACAAACTTTGCGTATTCGATGGAGTTTAGGAGAAAGATAGACTGTTGAAGGCCGAAGTGCTGAATTAGTGCTTTTTGTCTTGGCACTCGGTCACATCCCTTGGTCACATGCTATTTACACCGGAGGAAAAAGGGGCTAAGGTCGGTCTCAAACTGTTTTTTTAAGAGAAAAGGGGCTTGGAGAAATCGTGGAGGCACTGAAATAGCACGCTGTTGACTAGTGCTTGGTCACTGTCATTGGAAATATGAGAAGTTGGCCTAAGGAAGAGGGATATGGGCCTAAAATTTTTTCAAAGGAGAAGGGGCTTAGTAAGAGCCCACGGGTTCATTGTTTTGACCCACACAAAAAATTTGAGGACCTATGAACATTAACAGGGGGTTCAACAAGAGCCTGAGAGCTAATTCAGCTCCCGATTTGAAAAATCCTAGACCGAAAGGTCGAGAAGACCCTAGGAGAGGGTGGTTTTTGCATCAAGTGGTATCAAAGAATGTTTTTGTTTACATATAGCAAGAAGGAGAGGATGGAGAAAACGTACCTATTCTCTGTGAAGATTGTTTGCAAGTGTGCAACAATCAATAGACAATCAGGAGGGATGTAGGAGGAAGCTGGTAGCACTCTCATTTGCAAAGCAGGAAAAGAAGAAAAGCAAGAGGGATGATCCAGATGAACCCATCACGTTCTTAGAGGTAGGAGGAAAATGGCTACTGAAGGCCATAAGTGAGGTCGGAGAGAAGATCGCCAACAACTAAAAAAAGCGCAGATGGATAAAGAGATTGAGGAGATTAGAGAGAAGCTCGATATGCTGATGATGAATATGTAGTAGGATGCACAACTATGCTGGAGGTACGAGTGGTCCATGAAGTATATGGATAAATGGACTATCCAATAGTTGGTTTCCAGGAGGCAGCGCTAGGTGTTGAAGAGCTAGCTGAGGGAAATTGAAAACCTCAGTGACACAGAGGAGGAAATGGTTTGCATTTGCAAGAAAGAGGTTGGAAGGAACGTCAGTGATGAGGAGAAGAGATAAGTTGAAGATATCATAGGCTTACAGAAGGGAAGAAGTGAAATTTCATATTTCCAGGAGGGAAATGGACAAAGATCAAGTAGATCTCTCGCAGACTGCCAGGAGGACAGGTCAGAAAAATCTGATTTCCAGGTGGGAAAGGAGGATGAGGTGATACTATTTGAAAGTCTTAGGAGCTCAGAAAGGAGTTTAGATCAGCAAGGATTTTTGACAGAAATGAATATGAGACTATTTGAGAGTCTCATGAACTCAATGGATAGTTCAGATAAGAAAGCAGTGCTGATAGAGAAGGAGGATTATAAATCCATTATGATCATTGGAGGAATCAATATATTCCTTCCAAGCATCCCAGTAGAGGCCAGTGCACATGTTGAAGGTGCAACAAAGGAGAGACAACCAGACAAGACTGTGATGAAGGAGGAGTAGGAGAAGATATCGATGCCTACCTAGGAGATGAAAGAAGAAGAGGAGCATTCAGATCGTATGCTCACTCAGTGGGAGCAAGAATTGAAGATGTTGGAGGATTGGTTGAGCAATCCAAGAATAGAAGTAGACTTCCAGAAGGAGAGAATTATGTAGAGTGAAGAAGGATTCCAGCCCAAGGAGTAGCTATATGAAGCTAGAGTTGCACCAACATGACTAGATATAGAAGCACTAGAAGAAGGAGAAATGTCAGGGGAGATGGATAAGACACAAGACTGGAAAATCAATGCCACGAGAGATGAAAACAACATGGGAGACAAGATTGATATTCCCATTAATTTGTGTGAAGGAGTGGAAACCATGAAGAAAATTGTAATGACACAGAACCAACACATCCGACAGGTTGAGTTGGAGACTGATGAAGAGGAGTTGCAACAGAGTAGAATGCAAAAGAGGAGCCAACCAATAGACTAGCTGGACGGAGTGATTGAGGAGATCAGGAAGTTGATGTTGGAGGCAGAGAAGAAGGCAACCAACATTAGGGAGAATCTGATCAAAGGAGAACCTGCAACAACATGAAAATAGCAAAAACAACAACAAAATGGAAGAGGAGCAGATGGATACTCCAAATTCAAGTATGGGATCCTAGAGGATCTCAACAGCAGCAGTAACAGCAGGGGAGCCATGAGCAGTATCTCATGATTTTTTCAATGCCAGAGTATGATGCAGGAGCATCGCTCCACATCATCTATGCATCATCAATACAATGCATCAACGCACTAGGAGGAATGGAATCCAAGGGAAGAGAGGCACCCGCCCTCTCATTTTGAACCCAAATCTAAAAACATTTAATGTAATTAATTGTGAGTTAATGTTAAAGGCTCAAGGAAAGTCGAGCCACTTTCTTTGTACATGTCGAGTTATTGTAATATATAGAATCACCTCTAATGGTTGACAGTTAGGTGGATGTAGATTCGATTCAGACTAGATGGTGATTAAATGTAATTGAATGTAATTAATGAGGTATCTGAAGGGAAGGCTCTAGGAGCCCCTCGTTTTTAAAAAGATCAATGTATCGATATTCATTAGTAATTAGTTAAGTAGTGGTTGACGAGTGAGGTGTTTTTGTTTTTATGTGTGATGAATGGTTATTTTCTGAATGTTTTTTTGTGTTTCATTCATATATGTTGTAGATGTGAAACAAGGTTACATTTGTAGGTTTAGATAGACTTCTCTATCTGTTGTGAAATTTTGAGTAGTTCTGGGCTCTTAGGCTTGTGGAAGGAGTGCTCACCAGAGTGATTGAAAAATCTATGAAGCCAATGTAAGGAGTGCATTTCAAACTCTGTCTCAATTTCATAGAAGATCATGCCAAGAGGGCACATTAAAACAAAATCAAACTCAAAAGAAGGGAAAACTGTGCAAGGAGTGCACATCAGAGTTATTGAACACTCTGAAGAAGATATACTAGAGTTATTGAATACTCTGAGGGATCTGCAAGGAGTTCATTGAGTAAGAGCAAGGAGTGCGCGAGGACTCTGTTTTGAGTTCATTTGAGGATATTTTTCAAGTGGAAGCACACTAGAGTTACTGAAAACTCTGAGGAATACTGTGCAAGAGAAGACACACCAGAGTTACTGAATACTCTGAGGGATCTGCAAGGAGTTCACTGAGAAAACACAAGGAGTGTGCAAGAAATATGTTTTGAGTTCTAAGAGAAAGGTTGCCAAAAGGGAACACTAGAAGGTAAATACTAGGAGGATCAGTGCAAGTCTGCACAGAAAGCACAAGGAGTGCGAAAGTGAATTCTCAGAATTCAGGGTTCAAGGAGGTGAGTGCAACGAGTGCACAAAGGAAACACACTATTGAAGTGTTGGTAAAATATAATAAGGAAGAATGAAGATAGTGAGGAGAGTGTTGAAGGAAAACTCTAAAAGTATTGGAAAATACTCTAGAGGAGAAGAGCACAGAAGTGGCACGAGGGCACAATAAATATTTATTAGCGGAGAAAAAGGGTCAAGATCCTTAGGACTTGAGTAAGTTTAAATCTCAAGAGGAATAACGTAAGTGTGCACAAGACCTATGCAACGAGTGCAGAAGGTAGAGACAGTCTAAGTCCTAAACTATGAAGGAAGTACAAGGTGAGTGCAAAGAGGAATTATTTCAAAGTCCAAAGCTCAAGAGAAACAACGCAAGAAGAGGTCAAGCAGTCAAGATTTTAGAGGAGAAGATCAAAGACCAAGAAATTTGAAATTATTTGAGAAAAATCCTTCATTCAGAGGAAGAAGCTAAAATAGTAATCAATCTAGGTTGGAGAGGAGATCTGGATCATTAGATCAGAGTCCAGCAGAAAGAGGAGCATGCACGAAGGAGAATAGATCCTCACCATTGGATCTAGGCGTAGGGATCGACATTCATCGGATCCAGATACGTTACCCAGGGTTTAACCCTATGTACCCTTTTAATGTCTAAAGTTTAGAGAATTGGTTTGTTTCAATGGTCAAATGGATGAGATCAATTTGAGAATTTTCATGGGATCTGGCAGTAGTTAGACCTGGAAGAGTTGTGCAAGCGTTAATCGACGAAGTCCTTCAAACTTCGTGTGTTCGGGAAATTTGGAGTGTGGAGTCATTGGGATTGCCAAAGTAACGAAGGGAGGAGTTAATCATGACCATCCAATGCTAGAGGGACATATGTCAACAGATCCCTTAGTTCAGAGGTCTAGCACTCTAGAGAAATTAGGCTAAGGAGAGGTGATGACTCCTGAAGGGGTGAGATCCAGAGTAGATATCCACCATTGATCTTGGAGGACAGGTGTCACCAGATACTGTGTTATGGAGGATAGACACTCTGGGAGAAGAACGATAGGTTAGAGCAGCTAGGACTCCCAAAGTCCCGAAGAACCAGAGTTCATCTGGGCTGTTGTTCCTGAGTCTGTACTAAGGCTTAAAGTACAGTGTCAAGGCATCCAAAAATATGTAAAAGATGTATACGAGAATAAAGTCACCTTCGGTATGGGAAGCTATGGCAGATTTCTACATTCTCGTCATCTAGCTTCCAACTGCTCTTGAGCAGTTATATCACATTCAATGGCTGCCCATGAACATTCAAGTTCTTCTCGGGTGTTGGCAGTTATGAGTATTATATCGAAAAGATTTAAAGCGATATGATTTTGATTAGAGAGTCCGGGTTGAATATTAGGTTGAGTAGCTACAGGGACAATCATTGAGAAAACATCACCAGTAAGAAATGATTTAATGAGAGGTTTCAATGCTGTTCAATTTGGTTGAAGTGAAGAGAAACTTTTTCACGAAGAATGAAATAAAAACACAAACTGAAGGCCTTTTCCCGTAACTGTGTTATTTTTAATAAAAAGATGTGGCGTGAGAGAAAAACGTTTAAATGTGGATAACATAAGGTTCCAGTCAATAGAAAACTCGCACATACATAAAAGGAGAAACTAACACAGACATAATTGATATAGTGTAAATAAATATATGATTCTGTAAATGTAAATTGGTCTTACACCCACTGATAGCTGGTGCAGAGGAAAGTCAAGAAACAAATACAGAATGATGAAATCCTTTCACTATAGTAGTGGTTGTACTAAATTATAGTGATACACATCAATTATGTAGAGAAAAATGAAAAGAAACAAAAGACATAAAAGGAACAAAAAACATAACAGAACAAACTTGTAACACAGTCGTGACGGAATTAGGAATCTTCAAATTTGCTTGTATTAACTTCTTGAATGCAGAAAATCTATTACAATCACTCCCAAAAAAGGTCCAGCCTTTTGTTCTTCTTTTTCTGATCTATTTATACAAATTTTCCCCCTCATACTTTGTTTTCAAAAAGTGTCAGGTGCTTCCTTTACGTGACTCGGTGCACATGATACATCTGTCCATAAAACTGGATACAAGCTGTGGCAGTTCCGTTTCGCAGCTGTTAGGAGTGAAGTCACTCCATCTCTTCTACTCCATTTTCAAGAAGTGCCAGGTGCTTGTCTTTGCATAGAATCAGTGCATATCCTACATTTGTCAATGAATTGGGACACAAGCTGTGACGGTTCTGCTTTACAAATGGCTTCGATAAGATAACACTCTCAAGCTAATTGTGGAAGTTTATTTCCCATATATGCATCAACAATATCAAGGGTTCCGAGTTGTGTGCTGGGTTGAATTAGATGCTCATCAATTTGAGCCATCTCTTCCCTGTCCATCTTAGAGATTTCCATCAAATTTCTCTCATTTTTCTCCTTCATGTCGAGGGATATCTGCTCCATATTCATTTGCCTTAGCGTCTCTGTGTCTCCTCCACTCTCCATCCCTAAAAGCTCACCATTTATGACTTTGAAGGTTTCTTCTAGTGAATTCGTCACTTTTTGTGCCTGCTCCTTGCTTAAAGTAATATCATGCTCCCAATTCTTTAACAAAATATTACCCCTAGTCTGTTCAGCAATGGAGAGCCCGGGGGTTCCTGCTGAAAATCTGTTGTTGGTAGCTATCACTGCTTCCTGGAAGACGACCCGAGCAACTTCTTCGTTTCTTTCCTTGACAATCAGATTCTCAGAAATCTGATTCATTAACAAGCAATCTTTTCGAAACTCCCCTATCTTGTTTAGTAGACTCTGTTGAGCAGAAGAGACCCTTCTCTGAATGTCGATTGCACAGGATTTAACAATCTCGATGTCAATCACCTTGCTTTCTACGACCTCTAACTGAGCCTGTAATTGTGTGATCATATCCCTCTGGTGGTCGAACTACACCTGACCATCTCGGATCACTAAATTTGCCTGTTCCAGCTTGGTCTTGAGGACCTCGATTTCCTTCTTATCGGCCAATTGGGCCATCTCTATTGCTCCACTCGCTTGACTCTTAGCATCTTCCGCAGCCGAAGCTATTCGGGCTTCAAGAGTCTTGATCAGTCGATTCTTTTCTTTGAGTTGATTCTTTAACGCCCTGACCGAGAATTGATTTGCTGTCACGTACGCTCCCAGTGTCCCTACAATCTCTATGGAAAATTCATCTTTCCTTTTGTTCATCAAATCGGTCATCACTTTGAACTTTTTAACAGTGGACTCTCCCTCTTGATGAAATTCCTGCTTAACTACAACTTTTCTTTTTCTGTCAAAAAAAAATCGTTATGGGGGAGTTCCTCTGCCCTTATAGGTCTTAGTTCTTCACCAAAAATCCATCCCTCATTAACACCTCCCTGTGCTGACTGCAAGGGTGTGACAGAGGTGATGGGTTGTCCGATCTGCTTTTCCACCTTCCCTGGTGTGGTGAGTGAGTCCTTCTCTTTCGGAGGATCGGGGGTCTTTGTCTCCTTCCCTGTCTCTAGATTTTTAGTTTCGGGCGGGTCGGTGTTTTTCACTTCTACCTATGGACCATGTTCCTTGGGTGGGTCAGTTGTCTCTTTTTCTGTTTTGGGATCCTTCCCCTGTTCAGGATTCTTCTCTTTTTCGGGACTCTTCTCCTGCTTAGGATTCTTCTCCTTTTCGGGACTCTTCTCCTGCTCAGGATTCTTCTCCTGCTTCCCTTCCTGATGTTTTTTGGGATTAGAAGTTTTCCCCTTAGAACTTTCGGCCTCCTTTTCTTTATCCTTGGAAAGTCCCAAACCTCCCAGCACAACGGGGAGGCATTTTTTCCTATTCTTCTGAAATTTTAAAACATAATCCCTGTCTTCGGGCACTAGAGATCTGATTCAGAATTGTACTTCCAGATAGGATCTCACCCCTCGGAAAACATCATCCGAGGGTGAGCATTCGTGTTCAAACCTCTTTAATCCACAATTTCCCAAATGGGTGCTTACAATCCTCTATGGATCATGCCTTTTATATTCAATATAGGCCAAATTCAAGCCTTCTAAGGTCGCAGCTTCATCCTTAGCATGTCCGAAATCTAATAAGGAATAGGAATTAAGCCGGATAGGGAAAAATGACCATACTTTCTTTGCTGATGCTTTCAATTCTTTGCTCACGCCGCCGATCACTGTTTGTCGAGTAATCTCGCGACATGCCATTTTGTCGGGGATAAATTGTGGGAGCGCCAGAGGAGGAACGACAGCTCCGAAAACTCTAAAATAGGAAAATTCTTCTTCTACACACCAGTCCGCGATACTGCTCAGGTTCGCAGCAATGCTATCCGAGATGCGGGGTGGCAAAAGACCGAAAATGGTGACGTGCAGGGACACCATCACCCAGTTGAAAATCTCATAAATAAACTTATTTGCATTATTTTCCCACGACTTATCATGGTACTCATGCACAGTTTTTTCTTCGGTTGGACTCCAAGCCCAATTCATTAAAGGGAAAGGCGTCATGGAGGATATTGCATCCATGATATATGCGGACATGAAGAATCCAGATGGTCTCCCGGATGCTTTTTTGTCCCGGTATTCTGTGATCCTGTTGAACATACTGTCGGAGAGCATCTTCGCCCAATTAAATGAGGAACCTTCTGCTACTCGGAAGATGAGAGGTACCCACTGGATGTAAAAATGCGCGGTATCCTCCCATCCGAAAAGTCGGCATGTCATCATCGCCACATACCTATACTGTGGCTCCAACGAAGAAATTGAATACACACCCTTGTCATTTGCTCTGAATATCACGGGGCGTGAAATCCAATATTTTATCAAACCAGGCATGGTTTTATCATACTCCTCGCATTCCTTCGTTTTGAATTCCTCCAGGAATTCTTTGCCATATGTATATTCAAAAGTTACTGGGAGTTTATACATAGACTGGATATGATCTGGTCTGAAAGTCCCGACCCTGTTCCGTCGGTCATTTATGATGGTTCTAGTGGGTAAGTCGACGTGATCCAATGCCCATCGGATCATGTCGTAGTATGGGAGAAACCGAGGTTTGGCTGCAACCAGGTGCATCCCCGACTGAACAATTGTCTTGTACTTAGTGTTCAGGTCGTCCCTTACAATATCAATGTCATCGTCATCTGAGTCTGGGTAGTTTACTAACTCGGATTTAAGAATATCTGAGATAGTCGACCAGGTGTCTACTGAGCCGCCAGTCGGAGGAGAAGTATCTGAGACGTCGTCTGGACCCTGTGCTACAACCTCGACACCTGCTTTCGCTGCTCTTCTTGGAGCCATGGCTGACGCCTGCTTTTTTGCTCTTCTGCAATAGACCTGTGTATACATGTGGAAATGAGTTCACTCGGAGAAATGGTGAGCTCTGTACGCTTATGAGAAATGTTTTAAAAATAGAACGAAACTCTCGTATTTATTTGAAAATCCTGTACCTTTGAAATAAATCTATCAAATCGCAAATAAAATCAAATTTATTGTATCAATCCGATTTTATTTATTTGAGGATTTACCCTAATTTTCCATTAATGTCATCAATGTTCGGCGGCTTGTCAGGCAATCGGGTTATGGAGAGAAAGTAAATACCTCGTGAAGTGTGCCAACCTCGATGCGTAGGACGTATCTCGTTTTAAAATGAAATTACAAATCTTAAAGAAAATAGTTTTCTCGCTTTTCGCCGCATCATGAATTCCCTTTTTACATTTCGACCCTTCGACTCGCGAGACTGCGAGTGCCGATTTTAGCTTAATTAACCATAACAGTGATTTGGCGCATCCTTAATTATATAATTAACTAAATCACCATATCGTGACTCGGGAATTTGAAGCCAAACTTTTGGGAGAATGATATGTCGATTCGCGATATCGTGATGTGGTGATAATTAAGGCTCGAATTAAGAGAAGGAAATCTCAAATTAGGCGACTAATTAATTTTGTTATAATTATGTCGCAACTTCGTGAATCGGAGTTTTGGACACCTTAACTCGATGAAAGAAAGTGTCGAGTGACGAAGTGCCGAGAACCAAATTTAACCATGGTTAGTTTATTACCCTTAGTGTCTGATCAAGGTTATCACAAAATCATCGCGTTCTAGGCTATCAGGGCTGCAAGAATAAAAACTCAGGTCTAACGGATGCCGAGGCGCGAAACCCCAACGATGTCTAATCATGGGTTAAAGGTTTTACCCTAGTTAATGCCTAGGGCGAAAATTAAAAATTGAGTTCGCAGTTTCGTGACTTGGGACTTGTGAATTCAAAAATTAAAGTGTCCGCCTTGCGAGACCCTGAAACAAAACAAAAGAGCAAACATATTTGTGAGAATGGTTCTGTTTTGAAAGAGGGCAAAGCATTTCTGTTTAGGAAACAAGATTTCTAGACTTTTAAGATTTCGGAAGGGGAAGAAAAGCAACTTTAGATTTCAAGTATCAAAAATTGAAAATTTCGTGAGGTGAAAACAAGGGCGGCTCCAACATAGGCTCCAACTAGGGATCCTGCTTCCCTGTGAGGCGGGAAGAACAGTAGACCAGGTGAAAAAACTGGGTAAATGGAGTCATAGGCTAATATCAACAGAAAAATCAGGAAAAAAGATAGAAGGGGAAGAAAATTTCGCTTGGAACCCCAAATTTTTTTTTTTTCGAACTCAGATACTCTTTCTAAACACAACTGAAGTCACTTTTGCAATTCTCCCTTTCTCGCTACTAAGTTTGGGGAACGCTTTAAGACAATCGTAACATTCCTAGGATATTCAATAGGTCTTGTGATTTTTACCTTGCATCAAGAGAATGATATTATATAATCTAAAATAGGGAAGTCCCGTCGGAATTTGGGGAAATGGTCAGGTTTTCAGGAAGCGTTGATTACTAGAGTAGATTGATATTTACGTATAACAGCCTTACAGATCTCTCAGACATTGCTTCACTGCCAGCAAGCCTGTTCAGTACCCCGGTGAAGTTGTCCGACCCCTTTTTACTGAATTTCTTTTCACCACTTCGGAAAATATTTATGCGTTTAAACGCTAAGACGAGGGAAATCATTTCTGAATTTCCTTTCATCGTCTTAATGGACTAGGTGGGGGAAATCATTTCTGAATTTCCTTTCACCACTTGTCTTAGTATTTACTTTTAAAACACGAAGATGGGAGCAATCAGTTTATATCAGGGCTGAGATCTGTGTAATATTTTTTATCAGAGGTCTGTCAACTCATTTTGATTACTCGATATCAACCTTCCTTTGACCCTCACAAGACCTTTAGTCTTAGGGAGACAAGGGAGAATAATAAAATTTTAAGGAACATCCTGTTCAAGCAAGCTCTGATCTTTTCGACTCCGTTGAAAAACCTAGGAAAGTTAGAATCGCTATAAACGTTCCTTGGCTTAGTAGAAGATTAAGTAGTTGTGAAGACCAGCTTTCTTATTAGAATCCGTTTTGAAATCCCTGAGGTTTAAAATGAAAAACCTTGATCCCTTCTCAAAGGTTCGGGAAGATAGTAACTCATTAAAAGTTAGGCCCAAACATAGACAGAAAACAAGGCAGCAATTCAATGGCTTAATATACAAGAGGTCATAATAGTACGGGACTGGTTTTCAAACCTATTTGGGAGCAAAATTTTTGACTGCTTGCTTTTGGGTTTAATTCATTCAAACTTAGTTTAAAGATAATGAAGCCAAAAATAATCTTGTTATCTAATCCTTTTATATT
>JASDQU011377507.1:548-18120 GCA_032191745.1 Picea mariana | reverse complement strand
GGGTGGTAATGACAACTCTAGCGTACATGTATGTTGAGTTGGTTTCCTCAGATTTAGATTTAGGATGACAAACCTAGTGGTTTGGTATACAAATAGACAGAAACCTATGTTTTTATGAATACCTCTCTATATCTCTATTTTTGACGTTATTTTTCTATAGGCTATACTAATTCGTTATCAATGAAACTACAGACACAGATAGATTCAGCTACGCAAATTCTAAATATATAATTTTTTTTACTATTTTTTATCTAGTTTTTTCTTGACAATATTAGAGTTCTAAAATACATACCTATTTTATTTACGTTATAATGTTTTTTCAACTAATTTTTTTTTAAAATAAGTTATACACCGTGCTAGAAGAGATCGATATCTACAATATAAAAAAATAAAAAAATTGATAATGTTAAGATCCTCATAGCATGCACCAATGAAAGGTGTTGTAATTTCAAGGATATATCAAATTTCATAATTTAAAAAATATATAAAATTAACATTATAAATTTTGAAAAAATACACCACTAGAATAATGGTTCTCTACAATTTTCAAATTTTTTGTAAGGAAATTCCATCGTTAATGTACTCAACGCTTACACTAACAGAGACTTATACCTTATATTTTTTAGAAAAATAACATATTGTTAGAAAGACTCAATTTCTAGATAGTTATTCACAACTTCTATAAATAAAAACTATATATTTGGATATCTAATTCATTTTCCTACATTTTATCTTTTTACACCATATTCAAATTCATTGTAAAAGTACCATGAATAATCCCTCCAAGTTAATATATTATTGTTTTTCCATGTCGAAATATTGCCACTAACACATCATGAGAGACCATCATTAACTTTCACTCACCCTGAATAGATCTACAATTCCATCAATAGATAGATGAGAAATCATAAGTAGTCAATAGTACATTGGTTCAACTTTTTAGGGGTTCCAATTAGTAGCATCCGAAGACCTCGGATGAAAATATGATCTATATTTGGCACTCTTATAAAATAATAATCCACATTTCTATTGGTAAGTCCCCTTTTGAAATATGCTTTGGGAATTTTCACCTTCACCCTTGGATGTTGTTTATGGAAAACAATGAGGATTGAGGGAAGATATCAAAAGAGAAGTATTGAGAGAAAATAAATTCATTCAAAAGTTTATACATGTCCATTTGCAAGTATAGGAGACACTGAAGAAGTCATGGGAAAATTATAAGGTCATGCATGATCAACAAATAACTAATAATTCATTTAAAGTGGGAGATAGAGTTTGGTTATAGTTAAATAGGGAAAGACTACAAGGTCTTGGTAAGAATATCAAGGCTCTACGGTATGTCCCTTTTGAGGTATTGGATAATGTCGAAGATAACACCTACAGACTCATACTATACCCCCATACATGAGCATTTAATCAATAGTGACTGTGAAGAATTTGAAACTCTATGATCCTTCGATGTTGGATCAAGAAGAGGAGTTGGTCTTACCTACCATAGGGGAATTAGCACTAGATTATTAGGCAGAGTTGGTAAAAGACATGGTTTTGTAGAAGAAATCAAGAACTACAAAACAAGGGAATCATGACCTTTGGTAGATTGGGTTGAAAGGACAACTTATAGGAAAAAAGAAATGCACTCCATGGAAAAGGTAGAGGAAAACATTTCCTCACCTCGTTTAGTAAATATTTTGGGGACCAAAAGCCTCCCTAAATGGAGAGGTATGATCAAGATTGGATCATCATATAATTTTTCATCTATTTTAGTACTTTTTGGGTAGAAAATTGGAGGAATTGGCTTGCAGGGCCATTTTATTAGCATTTCCAAGTTTGGAAAATTGGGGTTTGGAGCCTTCCAAATCCATTTTGAGGAATTAAATGACATTTTTTGGAGTTATGTTTTTCAAATCCTATGCCCACACCCTCTATGATGATCTACACACTGAGACCTTTCCAACAGTGCAAAAATTACCTCAATTGGAGCTGGAATGCAATAGTTATGCCTCTAGCAAATTGACCTAACTTGTTGACCACCATGGTACGAGTGGATGCCACGTCATCCGCCATCACTCACACATGTGGGATGAGACACATGTGGAATTTCAATAGGATAGTTCCAAACCTTATCACTAATTGAAGGTTGAGGAAGTCAAAACCCTAACCCTAGAAGCCTATCGAGCTATGTTAAGTATTGGGCCTCTAGGAGGAGAAGGGGTTCCATTCTTATGTATTGTAATTGTTCCATATTTGAGTAGAGAATCTATGGAGTAGTATTTGAGAGAATAAAATAGGTAGGAGAATAGTCTATAGTAGCCAATTAGGCCATAGAGTCATAGGAAACTCCATAGTGTGTGTGCCCCTTTCTTTGTAAGTTTGCATTTCGTTATTGAAGAAAAGTGAGTAGAGCATATGCCCCGCATGCTAACTAGGTTTTCTCTTGTATTGGATTTCCCAAGATACATCTAGTGTTCATTTGTGTGGTTGGTTTTTTCTTTTTCTTAGTCTTTCATTTTTGCATTTTAATTATTTCTTTAATTTGAACATCAAGCTAGTGATTATAAATCTAAGATGTTAGAAACATAAACTTGCATAATAAAATATTCTAGTGTAATACTAGATCTATTATGACAAACTGTTGCAGTGAAATATCTATGATAGTTTACATATCATTTTTCATGAAAAATTATATTTAAATAAAAAATTATATGGAATTAAAGAATTATATGGAATTAAAGGATACACTTTATTTTGAAATTGTTTATAGGAAAATCCTTTTTTTTCTTACCTAGGAGAAGGTTTGGGATAGGTACCAACCATCACTTTAATGTGAATACATAGGTTATTATAGGGACTTTTTCACTAGAAAGATCCTTTATTTTCTTAAGAAGGTTTGGGATAGGTACCAACCTTCACTTTAATGTGAAGACATAGCTTATTAGTAGACAACAATGTTTTGAAATTGTTTCTAAAAGTGTGAAAGATCCTTTCTTTTCTTAGCTAGGAGAAGGTTTGGGATAGGTACCACCAACCTTCACTTTAATGTGAATACATAGGTTACTATAGGGACTTTTGCATTTGTGGAAGTGTGATTGTGAGAATTTAATTGGTAAAATTAATCTAAGGATTGCACTTGGCGAGGGCTCCTCGCTCTCTCCTCTTGGTGTGATGATGTTCATGACCTTAAAAAAAAAATGAAATAATATACATTTAATTGGACCCATCGAAATAGTAATTTGGACTCAAGTTTTGCTGTGATTGTATTATGATATGAGGAATAATTGGTAAGTGTGAGCTGGGGTCCTCGTTCTACTAACTTGGTAGACTCTATTTACAATCTCTTTGAAAGAAAAGAGCGAATAGAGCGAATGGTTATAGTAACATATAGCTAGGCCTTTCCGCACATGAATATTGATTACTAAGATGGCTTCTTCTTAAAAATAATTCTAGGTGGTTGCCATTAACAAAGAGTTATCCATTACATAAATATCATTATTTTATTTAAATAAATTGATTAAATCCGCAAAACCAATTAAGAATAATATACAATAGAAGATTTAAAAATCATCCATGACTTAGGTACATGCAAATGAAATGTTGTACATTGGTAGAAGATTTTGAAATAATCCATTTGGTCTCTTTAGTATGTGTTATAAGTTTATTTTTCATTCTCATGAGATTATATGTTTTCTCATCGTTAAACTATTTTAGTTTTGATTTGTTTTTGCATATTTTCGATTAATTTTTATTGAGATTTTACTAAAAATTGTTAAAACTTCAAATTCGAGTAATTGAGTTTGTATAATTGGAGTATCGTAAGTGTTTTTCATGGTATTGAATTTATTTATATATTCAAAAATGTAATTTAAATAATAAAAAATGGTGACTCAACCAAAATCTGTTTCAACTATAAAAATTTCAAAAAATCTTTTGTTTAGAAAAGGCCATCAACATTGTAGAGATGCAAATAACCTACCATAGGAAGAGAATAGTTGCCTACATATCAGCTTGAAATTTGGAAATCGATGGGATGAGATCAATGTGATTGGGCATGAGTTAGCAAAGTTGGCTTTGAATCCTTCTGTGAATACCTGGTGTGTGCGGGAATGATCCGACTTCTCCGATCGAGATTGTGGATATGTGTGAAGGCATTGGTCTACGCTGCTTGACAACTGAACAATAGGAAGAGGGGATGAATCGAATGAGCAATAGAAGGGTTTGAAGGCATAGAGTTTGAAAGTTTGCGTGAGGGCTGCATGAAACACATGGAGGTGGATGTCTAAACCACCACTTACATTAACTCCCCTGACAGTGTAGATTGAAGTGGCAGTGGCGTTTAAGGATTTCCCGACAGCATGGTATCTGGCAAGGGGTTGTCCACTGATCGTGAAACACAGTGAGCTGACGAAGGTTCCATGCACTCTATACATAGAGGAGCCATGGAAATGGCATAATATGGGGACCTGGACACACCGACAATAAGCCCCTGACAACAGAGTTGTCTCCAAAACACTGTTTCACGATGCTGGACACACTGACAATAAACCCCTGACAACAGAGTTGTCTCCAAAACACACTGTTGCAGGATGCTGGACACACTGATAATAAGCCCCTGGACACACCTGCCAGAGGCTTTTTCGTTCCCGTGACAATTGATTGATTGTACGGACATATTAATATAACTAACCCTTGAAGTATATATGCCCCAGCATAGACATAACAACTAACTAAACTACCATTTCCAATGCTTACTATGTTGAAAGTGACTTTAATGTATTGTAGGAAGGATAATTATTGTAATGTTTTCTCACATGTGGTCATGTAACTTCGTCGAAATTTCCCAGATATCATGACGACGTAACTTTCACTGTCCAGCACTATCACGACGCGGAGGAAGATAATTAGAAAAATACTTTCACGCGATAACTTTTAACGTATTCGTCGCCTCCCATTGCGCGTGTAACATTTTCTCCTCGTCCGTCCACTTCCTCCTGATATTTGAATCCCTCGTCATCGTCAATGCTTCAAAACATTTTTCTAACCTCCATTAGTGAAAACTCTTTGTATATAAAGAGTATGCGGCGAATTCGTATACGCGGTTCTCCAAAATAGAGCATATGGCCATGCTGGAAGAAATGGACAACAATGGGGCGGTGCAGGGAGAGTTAAAGGCCTTTCCAGGCTTCAGATTCTATCCCACAGAAGAGGAACTACTGGGTTTCTATCTGAAGAAACGAGTCCAAGGCGGCCACCAACTTAACTTCGATTTAATTATACCAACCTTGGACTTGTATCGATATGATCCCTGGGAGTTACAAGGTACTTCAATCTCTGTTTCTTCCTTGGTTTGAATTTGACAACGAATTTTCATACAATATAAATTGACGTATTAATCTTGCAGGTTTGGTTCATGATGTTGGGGAGAGACAGTCGATTTTCTTCGTTCCCAGAGACAATAAGAAATCCACTCGGCCTAACAGATTGACAGGGTCTGGTTACTGGAAGGCAACGGGGTCAGACAGAGCAGTTCGCAACGAGTTGCTTCAGTGCCTCGGTCTGAAGAAAATTCTCGTGTTTTATAAAGGAAGAGCCCCACTTGGGCAAAGGACGGACTGGATCATGAACGAGTATAGGATGCCAGATTCGGGCTCGTCTCCACTAAAGGTGATCATTTTTTATTTTTGTTTTTTTGGTTGGAATACACACAAAGCTCTCAACCCCACCCAAATTGTGAAGCACCTCGTCTTTCTTGGTACACAGATACTGAAGGAATGTATGTTGGCATGTGCAGAAAAAGGTGGAGATCGTGTTATGTCGGATATACAGAAAGGCTGCTTCTCAGAAGTCAATTGAACAACGAACAAAGCCTGATCACCTTGAGAAAGAAAAACGAGTTGTTTTTTCTGGTGATGAATACGAAGAGAAGTGTCATTCAATCACCCTTAATGGCAGCTCATGCCAATCAAATCCAATGGAAGAGACCAAAGTTTCTTCATTACATTATAAGGAAAATCAGAAGGGAGTATGTTCTTCTGCTACAAGTAAAATGGACAATGATGCTCATCTGTTTGACTACCTGGAACCGATCATATCCTTTGAAGAAAAAATCCCCATAGACAACAAGCAACTGCAGTTAGAGTTACCCAAGTTGTCGATGGACTGCGTGTTTAGCGAGCAGATAGAAACTGCTTATTCTCTTCTGCCTGCATCGTCGCCATTGGAGATTCCATTCTATTAAATAGCATTACCCTTACTTTTTTAAGTGACGGGTATACTAAATTCGTTGCTCAACAAATTCAAACTTCTGTGGTATATGAAATAATATGGCTTAGATTTCATATTTATGCAGAGCATGTAAGTGTTTTAGATCTCACGAGTGTCGTAATCTCTCTACAAATCCAATAGCTCTTCTTCCAGAATTTCCATTGCTATGCAATATTAAACTTAATCAATTTCGACTTTTTTGGGGGATTTAATGCCATGCAATGAGGTCTAACTGATAGAGATGATTGCCAGTGAAGCCTATCTATTTACGTAGAGTAATGGTTAGGTAAAGTTTGCATCGACATGTATAATTTCTAAACGTTAAAATAACGCCTGCTCGAATTACTTTGATACACTTTTATACTTTTAAACATAATATTTCCCAATTTGAAAAAATCACTTCCTTTCTACACTATGTATATGTGGAGTCTTAAAACCCTTCAGAATGCACAATTATCGGTTGACTGCCCGATCCGATCTGTAAGCCTCGAATGTCTGAACACTTTTCTTTACATTCATGACGGATTTTATTAGGGTTAGTAACGCCTCCAGCAGCAGCCGCCTTGAGGCAGATTGCCAGCCCCCAATAATTTGGAAGCCTCAAAGAGAGCCATGAAACAGCCGCCTGCAATAAATTGCAGGGCTCTGTAGCATCCAAATGCGCTGGAGACTGACTGTAAAATCCTAGATTGTTGTACTTTAGATGGCGAACTAATTGTGCACATGGGTTCTCACAGAAGTTCACAGTTCCTAAATAAATGGAAGTATTGAAAATCAGGTAATGTAAGTAGTCAACGAATGCACCTTCTTCCACGTTTCTTTCCTTCTCGGCGTTTGAGCTTTTATAAATTTCGTGTTGTATATGGAATCCGGTTGATTGCAAGGTATAAATTTGATGGGTTGATGGGCACTCCCATCAGTCAAGGAAATATTTTAGAAAATGTGTTATGATTAGAAAATGTGTTATGATGGTTTGTTTCTTTCTTAAAACACAGTTTTTTTCCGAGATTTTTTATTTTTATTTTTTTTAGTAATTTAAATATTATGTGTTATATGTATTATTGTTAATTTTTATGGTAGATACAAAGTCTTCTCATGCATAATATAAAATTGTTATGAAATTTTATTTAATATAACATTATCAAATTGTTTTATATAGAATACAACACCATTAAAAACATAAACATAAAAGCTTAACAGATTACTTCGATAAAACAGCTTTTACATAGATCCAATCAAATCATTATCCACAAACAATCCACCAAACAATAAGTAATATACATGCAATAATGCCAAAATTGCTATAAAAGATGCCAAGATAACTACACCCTACATGAAAAAAAAAAAATAGTTTAGATGCAGATTTGAACTCAACACTCAAGAATCCACTCACGAATCAACTGAGTAAAAATTCCAATATTTTCTCCCCTCTCAATGGTAGCTATCCCAAGCTTCAATCATTATTGTTGTCAGCATATAACATTTGAACATTCTAGAGGTAGCATATACTTATATTTTGAAAACGGTTAAGAGTAAAGTTGGAGCAAGGGGAAAATTTTGTTTTGCTTTGACACAACTTGCAGTAATTCTTTTATGCAGAGGTATTTGTAAACATGGTAAATATCTTACACATATATATGGTTACAGGTAAAATTTTCAATTTATTCATTATTTTGATGGTTTTAGGAATTAAGTGAATATTTATTCATCATTTTGATGGTTTTAGGAATTAAGTGAACATCACTGATAACCTGTAATTTTAAAACTATCACTATATAACAATTAAAAAAAAGAAAACAAATAAATACCCATCAAATTTAACCAGTAATTGGATGAATGAATGCTCACTTTTCAGATGTCTCTGAATCATTTGCATCCTTCATTTATGTGGACTTTAAGTTGTTTCAGGTTAGATTTGGTTTGCTGGATTATTGCATTTCATTAAGTAGTTATTTGCTTGGTCTAATATTTATCAGAAATGTTTTCGAATAAACTAACTGTATAAAGTTTTGATGGTATTTACAGGTTTAAATTTAAAAAGGTGTAGTATGTTTTTTTGTTATGGGTAGGTGCTTCAATTTTGAAAATTGTTTTTTGGAACTCACGTATCATATGGAACTCACGTATCATAAACTAGAACTAGATTGTAAAAAGATATTTTATTTTAATTGTAAAAGATTAAGTTAATGATACATCTTTAAAAATATCTAAAACAAAAGGTTATGTGATTCCTATAGTTTTAGAAAACCTGGAACTCACTTATCATAAACTATAAGCTAGATCTTAAAATGATATTTTATTTTAATATGTAAAAAAAATTAAGTTAATGATACACCTTTAAAAATATCTAAAACAAAGGGTTACCTTCAGATAAGTTGTGTTTCTTAATCTCTTCACCAAAATTATAAAAATCATAACTACACATGTTTTCAAAATTAATTTTATTTGTTTTTTAATTAAAAAAAAATATTTTATTAACACTTTTTAAAATCAATTTAATTTAAAATTAATTTAATTTATTTAACATGTATTAAATATTTTTTAATAATAAGAAAAAATATGTATTAAATATTTTTTAATAATAAAAAAAATATGTATTAAATATTTTTTAATAATAAGAAAAAAATATTTTCTAAAAAAAATACATGTTTATAAATTAATTTATATAATCTTCAAAACAGAGCTGAAAAATTATATATTATATATATAAAAAAAATTATTATATAAAAATTTATTCAAAATTGTATGAAAAAAATTATTATAACATACTCACAAAATAAATCAAATTTCGATTTCCACCTTGCTTTTTGTATAAAAGATTTATTTCCATCCATTCTTTTTAAACATCTGCCCATTGCCGATTTCCACCTTGCTTTTATATAAAAGATTTATTTCCATCCATTTTTTTTTAAACATCTGCCCATTGCCTATAACAATGTTGAACCTCCCCGTTGCTCCTATATCATATCAAAAGAAATTTCTTTCATCCTTTTCTTTTAAGTTAAACATCTGACACATTGCCTTAGTTTGAATAAATTTGCCTACCCAGCCTTTATCATCTTTGTATGGATCACAATTTTTTAGTGATTGAAAACTCAACCAAATTATGACTCTTTGCCAAAGCATTTGGACTAAGATAACAAATTGACCGGTAGTTCAAATTCAAAATGTAATCAAATTGCTTCTTTGAACTTTATGGTAGATGAAATATAATCTTTAAATGAAATATTAACAATTAAATTTTATTTAAAAAATAACATAAAATTTTAAATTTTATTAGTCAAATTGTTTAATGGTGATTTTAAAAATAGATTATTATTATTATTATTATTATTAACAAGTATAATTTTTTTAATTTATCTTATATGATGATGATGATTAACATCCACTAAGATCTAATTGGTCTATCAGACCTTAAGAGGGTAAGTGATTACTTGTGATCTTTAGAATTTTGTTTCTATGCTTGAAAAACATTAAGACAAGCTTTCCAAGATCACCATACTTTTGTTAGGTTAAGAGGTTAGGAAGGTTGGTAGTGTGATCAATATTTTGAAAATGAGATCTAATATGGGTATAGGCTCGACAATCTAAGAGAAAGTGCTTTTCATCTTCAACCTTCTTAGTGTCACAAAGGTGACACACTCTTTCATCCCATGGCGTTTTAGGAATTGACCAACGCCCAGTTTCACCATGGAGCTCGTGAGAATTTGTTCTTATCTTAGAAATGTTTATTTTTTTCTTTACACTTGGCAAAATAGATAATTTTGATCTTCTAGATTAGGGTTGATTACATCTTTATAATACCTTAATTTTCTTTTTTCCTCTAACTATTTATCACACCATTTTTTTTTCCTTAAATTTTGATTTGACATTTTTTTTAATAGTATCTTTATTCTGTAAAATGGTTTCTTCCATGATTCCCCAATAGTTTAGCCAAGATGGGGAGTCTTTATGCCATCCTCGCTTGAGTCGATGGTGGTTATGACTTGATTTGGAAGCAATTTTAGGTAGTCTATTGTCTTCCATGTTCTTTAACTTGTTCTTATACATTAGGTATCTATTCATAGCCATGCTCTCAATGTGGGAGAGGCTTGTTTCTACAAGGAGGATGGGATAGGGCGTATTTCCTTTAATTTTGATATTATAGGTTATAAAATTCTTTTGTATTTTCTCTATCTTTCTCTAGGATTCAGGAGAAATACTACAACCCAGACTTCACATCCATAAAGAATAACAGGTGTAACAAGAGTCTCAAATGGGAGTTTCTTCTTATCCCAACTCCAAAGTTCAGCTGATTTACAATTGTTTTCAAGCCCATAATAAGTTTTCCATCCCCCAATAATCCTTTTCTCAATGCTATAATTCTAATTGCGCTTGTGGTGAATATCAATTCCAAGATATTTGTATGAAGTCACTTCCTCCAAGTTGTTGTTGTCATATACAAAGGTATCATAAGGGATCTTATTGGATTTAATAATCACGACCTTAGTCTTATCAGTATTAACAGTCATACCCATATTGGAGCAAAAATCCTTGAGGATTCTTAGTTGGTTTTCAAGATCATGGGGACTCCTTGCCATAAGAATGATATCATCGACATAAAGAAGAAGATTGATGACTATACTAGTGAGAGTAGGGCCGACACAACCTTCTTTTTCCAAGCATTCTTTTAATTTGTCAATGTATATGCCAAAAAGGGTAGGTGACAAGGGACAACCTTGTTTGACTCCGATATTGTAGTTAATTTCTTTTGACCATCCCTCAGTGTTTTTAAACTTAGCAATAACGTTCTCATACATCCTTATTGCAACAACCCTCAACTCGAGAGGCACTTTTATCTCTTCCAACCTATTCCAAAGGTTTTTTCTAGGAAGCATGTCAAAATCTTTTCTAAAGTCAACAAAACAACAAAAAAGATTGGTTTTAGTATTGTGGAACTCCTCTGCAATGATCCTAAAGGTAACAAGATGGTCCACAATTGAATGATATCTCCTAAACCTAGCCTAGCCTTTAGCTCTTTTACTGTGACTTTCTAGCCAAATGCTAATCTTCTTTTCCAAAATAATTCCATAAAGTTTGGCTAAAATCGGGTTAATCATAATGGTCCTATAATTAGAGGGAATGTTTTTATCCCCGTTTTTAAAAATAGGAACAATGAGGCTTTGCGTCCAGGGTTTAGCGAAGCCCTTCTTGACATTAAAAATGATAAAAATATTTATATTTAATAGGATTTTAAATTTTTTTATTTTTATATAAATTAAATAACAAATATATTAATTTCAATTTTTTAAATTTTTTTTAAATAAAAATTATTAAAATATTTATATTTAATAGAATTTTGAAAATTTGTTATTTCTATATATGTAATGATTGTTCATTTCTATTCCAACTATGGTCCTTCATTTTTTTCCAACTAACTTGATTTTAGATATTTTTATGCAAGCAGGTAAGGTAAAAAATATGAAAATAGTGTAAAATTATATAAAAAAAGATCAATCCTTTAATCATTATTTTAATTAGATATATACAAGGTAAAGCAACATCACTCTCTACCTTTATCAACATTGATAAATATCTATTAATACCTTTATCAACATTGATAAATGATATTGGAATGAGTTATCTTATTTTATAAATAATATAAATTAGATATTGAAATGAATCATTTTTTCCATGAAAATTAACATAACTTTTCAACTTTCTAAACTTTCGATATAAAATTCATGATTCATTCATAGAATATAAAATTAGAGAATTAACTTTATTTTCAATTTTTTTTATATAATAATTTATTTTAATACTTTTTATTTTTCAACCTTATGAATTTTCAATATAGAATTCATGCTACATTAATCGAATACTGAAAATATAGAATTAAAGGATTGACTCTATTTTCATTTTTTTTTTTCACACAAAAGTTTATTTGGTTTAGAAAGATTTTTTTAGTGGACTTTAAATATAGAAATGATGATAAATACACAACTTGTCATCCATATGTACATCTATACTTACTTTGTTGATAATTATACTAATTTTGTTATAATGTTTAAAAAAAAAAGTTTTTTTTGTTATCAGTATAATAAGTAGTTGAATGTAATGTTGAAGACTGATTAGAAAAAAACATACATTGCATGAAATATGATGGATCTAGATAAGATTGATTATTCTTCGAATCCATTTGAGGGCCAACAAGTTAGGGCATCTTCAAGGTTGTATTGTAATCCTTCAGTTGTTTCCTGAGGTGAACAAGTTTCTAGGTCATTGGAGTCCATATCTCTTACCTTGGTGACTTTAGAGGGTTAGGTGCAAATGTGTGTAATCATGTGGAGGTCTTACCTTCTATTGGATGAGATATATCATGAAGGTCATGTTGTAAATCCATTGGTTGTGATCTTGATCAATCACATGGGATTGTTGGGAGGAGTCAAAGCTCCATTCTCCTTTCATGAGACTTTGTTTTGTTCTCAATCCTTTATTTTTATTGAAATTTAATGTGTCATGCTTCCCTGCATTTCATTCTTTGGTAATGGTTTATTTGTTCTAAGCTTGGGATTGCTTGTTTTAGGTTTTCATGAACATTATTATGGGGTCATCTCTACTTATATTTTGGGTGAGATAATCTGCTTTTTGGGTCGAGCTCTATTAGGGTCAATTCTTATTTGGCTAGTCTTCATTGTATAGAAAATTCCTAATAGGTGGAGAGTATTATGGTTACTTTGTGGAAATTTTTAGCTTCTCAGGGTCCCACTTGATGTGGAGTACATAATGAGGTTGTATTTGAGGGAGAGCACTTTTAGATCCATGTTGGTAGTCTACATAATGTAGGGTTTGGTTCTTCACACTTAGGCATGAACCCAAGTGAGTTTGATCTGAGTGGGTCCAAGGAAGGTGAGGCTATTTCTAGTCGAGTTTCTATGAGGAAAAATAGGAAGAAATATATTACACAAAAATTCTCACCCATGAAACTAGTCTTGAGTGACAACATTCAAATGCATGGGGTCATAGACATGGCATCAAAAGATTCAGTTGATTGTTTCCAAGGGAAATGAATGGGTGGGTCTATGTTGAAGTCTTGTTTGGTGTATTTACATGAGGATATGATAGGGTACTTGCTGAAGTTTTTTATACTTGTTTGAGGTTGGATGGGGTTCATATTTTGACTAGAGGAAGACATAAAGAAAATCATAGAGTCATATTGGAAGTGGGGTTTGAACATGTTGTTTATGATTTATCAAGAAGTGTCCAACCTTCTTCTATTCTAAACTAGAAAAGATAGATCTTACACTTTCTTGGGTAAAGATCATGGGTCTCCTAGTTGAGTTCTAAATGTATAAGGTTTTCAAGGGGATCAATAATTCATTGGGATGATTCTTTTAGGACAATATGAGTTTTTAATACTTTAGGAATATGTCCATTGCACATAGTTTGGTGGGTTTAGACCTATCAAGGGAAGTTCTAGCACCAGACATAGCTTTGTAGAAAGGAAATTTATCCTTCACATAGGTTCTAGACTATTATGGTGTTAATTTAAAATGTGTACGATGTCATTTTTATGAACAATTGGCCCGAGATTACGAATTTACATTACATAGGAAAGGCTGGGATAAGGATAGAAAATCAATGGATGAGGACAAAAGGGAGGGTTTTGCTTCCCATTAAGGTGTAGATGATATTGGGCTCTCCAAATTTTCAAGGCTAGATCTTGATATTACCCTTGGTTTGGTATGCAACATGAGTTATTGAACAAATAGGGGTCTCCTATTTTTCCATAGGGGATGATTTATTTAAGGGAGAATGCAAACCCATTGAAGGAAGTTGTTTGGATCATGCTTCATAGACTAAGAGTTCTTAGTTGACTCTAGGACATTGGGTGCTTAAGGGAAACACGCCTTTAAAAGATTTAGTCATGTTATGTAGTTTCTCGCATGTTATTAAGGGTTATTGTGTTGGGTTTGGGACTATTAATGGGTTGTTTGAGGGTATTTGTGGAGAGGATGGTAATACTAGGACATATTGTGAAAGAAGGGGTGCTACTTCTCATATTGTTATTGGTAGCATAGGCATTGAGTTGGGTCTTATTGGTTTTAAGTGTCCTTACCATATTCTAGTTGTTAGTTATAAGCCTATTTCCTTTCTCTCCCTACGTGAAGGTGAAAGTATCACTGAAGGACATACCTTCTATTTTGTGTGGCCTAGAAAACATGGTGTATATGATGTAAGTTGGAGGTTTGTATTTAGTGGAGGAAAAAGGGAAAAAAGCTTCTAGGAGGGTATAGTTCCTTGTTTTTCTTTGACTTTATTTGACTTATATGTTATTATTATTTGAGGGGATTATAGTTACAAGAATGACTCGATTGGATGAAAGACATACTATGGATGATGTGATGTAGAATTTTGATTAATCAAGGTTTGATAATTTCTTGATTTGTACATATATATTTTATGGTTTATTCTTTGATATCCTTGTGATGTTATCAAATATTGAAAATGAACACATGGTTACTTGATGAAATCTATTATGCTATATGACACTACTAATGGTTTTTCAATTGTGATATGAAGAACCCCATGTGCATATGGAATCTAGATTGAGTCGATATATGTGGACCTAGGATGGGGTCAGGTTATGTTTAATTTTCATGTATATTAGATTTCCTATTGCTTATTCACAATTATTTGATAGTGCTATTTGATATGTTTGTATCTATATGTGTGCAAAGATAGGAATTTTCTTTCCAAATAATCTTACACATGGGAAAAGTGTTGTATGAAAAGTTATGATATGATGAGTACCATTAAGGAGAGGAGGTATAGGCTTCATGTTCTTTCCTATTAGCTTCCCTACCATGTAATAAGTTCAATAATATATGTTTTGTTTTTCTGTATGGAGGTTACACATTGTCGTAATGGTAGGCTTCATATTCGGTCACTTACGAGGTCTTATTGAGGGGATTGCAATAAGGTGCCAATACTTATTCCTTAGTGACCATTATTTTATCACCAATGGTGAATGAGTTGGCATAGTCATGTACCAACCTTGACACCATCAACCACAATTGAAAAATTATACTTGAAGGATATGCATGAATATGACACCCTTGGTAAATAATGGTGGGTAGTACTTTATGGGTATGTAGGGGCATGTCACCCTTCATATCATGCACTTGAAAAGTTATAGATGTTATGCCTATATCTTGTTTCAAGGTACTTGAATATTTGTAGTGATCATGTTCAGCTCTTGGTACCAAATACTTGAAGGATCTAAGTTAAATTGGTCTCACCCTTGCTATTAAATTGAATTTGGTTTATGTATATTTTGGAGAAAAGTGTCCTTTGGCATATGCATTGTATTTTATCATAGGAAATTGAATTAAATTGCATAAGAGGTTTGATTGATCGTATAGACTTATGCATATAATAAAACCTAGATATAGATTCTTGTGGTTAGTTGATAAGGAGAAGAAGGATTTCCCTTAGGTAACTTGGAATAAAATTGTTCTTCCTAAAGGATTTAATGAATGAGGATTAAAACAAATGCATTCTTTTGAAAAATCACTAACAACTAAATATTTCTAGAGGATCATTTAGGGGAAGGGTATTTGGTGGAAGGTGGTGTGAGAAAAACATATAAATCTTGTTCCTATCGAGGATTGGATCAGACCTCTAACCAAATATTTTCATAATTCTTTTATTATTTGGAAGGTAATGGTGTTGTCCATTCCCCTATTTGGGAATTGGTTGGTATGGAGGGTTGGGACTAGAAATGGATTCAAGTTGGGGTAAGATCCATGACTTGGTTGTGGAGAATGTTTTAGAATACCAATGAATATTGTTTCTTCTCTAAGTGATATATTCCTTTTTAACTTATATCAAGTGGATCATCTAGAAATTTCTTCAATTTGGAGATAGGAATGTATTTACTGAAATAGATTGTGGTTCACTGGTGATGAAGGTATGATTTGGGAATGCTATACAACTACATTGGGAGCAAGTCATGTCAATATCAAATATTGAGAGGGTGAACTGGTTTGGTTTAGGAATCATGTCATATGGGTGTATTCTTCAAAGTTGGATTAAAAATTCCTTTTGGTGGAATAAGGGTTGGAGGGCTTGGAGTAGTGGTTCAAAGTAGTATGGAACTTCAAGTGCCCTCTAAAAGAAATATTTTTTATGTGGATGGCCCATAGCAACAATGTTACTACTTGGGATTAAATGAAAAAATGTAGTTGGTAGGGTCTTGGTAGTTTTCCTCATTGTAAGGTTTTTGAAGAATTCCTTCCTCATATGTTCATTGCTTGTTCTTATGCTCATTTAATCTAAAAGACAATTGGAGTTTTAACTAATATTGGAAATGTATAAGCAGGTCAAGCTATGGATGCATGTATTAAAGTGTGGTGTGTAAATTCTAATATTAAATCATTCAAATCTCTCTCTGTCTCTCTCTCTCTTGTCATTTTTGGGGGAATTTAGTTATCTATATATTATGTTTGTTTGAAGACAAGTTCTCTCCTCACATTCAATTTTCATATTAGAGTTTGATTATTTGTAGGAGATTTAAGCAGTAAGGGATGGGAAACCTCCAAGGGTTGTGGTTTTTGAATCCATTTACAAATATGGGGCTTGGGATTTCTTTGTTGGTACTTCTCAAGGTGATCCACTAGTTAGTGGAGCTTGTGGGGTAATTTTTTTTATCTAATTCACATTTTTATAAATTCAAGGTAAACTTAGGCAGGAGTAAAAAAAAATGGTTGAGATCATGGGAAATCATACTTATGTTCGTTGTTCAAAAGGGAGTTCAAAAAAACCAAGTGATAAGGGATTCAAAAGTGTTTGTTAAATAGTTAAGAGGGGCATGCAATATCAAAAATTTTCTTTTGAGACCCGTATTTGAAGAAATATTGAATATAAAATCTATCATTAATGAGATTTATTTCATTCATGTTTATAGAGAATGGAAAATGTTGGTTGAGTCCCTATCTAAACACAATTTATAGTAGGCACACATTTAGGCTCATTGGATGATTGCTTCACTAAATATGATCCAATACCTTATGGGTTTATTTCATTAAATGAGATTCTATGTTGTGAGTGTTCTAATAGTTTTTGTTTTTTCTATATATGCTAGGTATGATATTTTTTTTGTGAGGGATTTAAAACATTCTTAATAGGAAATTTCTAGAAAACTATGTAGTGGACTGTTATTGTAACATCTCACTCTTGCGCACTAACAAAAATTTTTCTTTGAGGACACTTGCTCGCAAGTGATCCGGATTATTATGCCATTAAGACATTGACTATGATTATGAGGTGTTAT
>JASDQU011377505.1:4204-15437 GCA_032191745.1 Picea mariana | reverse complement strand
GACGTATGTCATTTTTTGTTGGCGAGACCATGGAAGTTTGACAAGAATTTCATTCATGACGGGAGAAAAAATACTTATACTTTGGAGAAGAATGGTAGGACACACATGTTACTTCCAATAGAGGAAAAGAAAGTAAAGGAAGAATCCAGCACAAGTATACTTCTCATGAGTGGGAAGGAACTCCTCAGTGAAGTAAATAAGGAACAGGAGATGCAGTTTGTTGTGGTGAGGAAACCCGAAGTTGTCCTTACATGTACTTCTATGGATGATCTGCCTGAAGAAGTTCAAGAACTGTTGGAGAATTTTTTTGACATAGTAGTGGATGAGTTACCTAGCTCATTGCCACCTATCAGGAGTATCAACCATCACATTTATCTAACACCGGGAGCAAATATTTCGAAGAAAGCAGCATACAGATTGACACCTCAAGAGAATGAGGAGATAAAGAGACAAGTCCAATATTTGATGGGCAAGGGTTTGGTAAGAGAAATATTGAGTCCATGCATAGTACCAACTGTGTTAAGTCTGAAAAAGGATGGAGGATGGAGAATGTGTACAGACTCAAGAGACATAAACAAGATCACCATCAGGTACATATTTCCTTTACCGAGGATGGATGACTTAATGGATTGTTTGAGCGGAGAAAATTATTTTTCAAAGATAGACTTGAAAAGTGGATATCACCAAATAATAATGAGAGAAGGTGATGAATGGAAAACAACCTTCAAAACAAACAAAGGTTTGTATGAGTGGATTTTTATTCCATTTGTCTTAACAAATGCCCCAAGTACTTTTATGAGGTTTATGAATGAGGTATTGAAAATTTTTATTGGTAAGTTTGTGATTGTATATCTGGATGATATACTAGTCTTCAGTAAAACTGAAGAAGAGCATTTGAGGCACTTAACATTAGTGATGAGAAGATTGCAGTGGGAGAAGTTCCTGATAAATCTGAAGAAATCCTCTTTTATGAAGACATAACTCATTTAATTAGGTTTTGTAATCTCTTCAAATGAATTGAAGATGGATCCAGAAAAAGTGAGAGAAATCAAAGAATGGCCATCGCCAAGAAGCATATTCGAGGTGAGAAGCTTCCATGGATTAGCAAGTTCCTATAGGATGTTCATTAGAAATTTCAGTGGAATTTCTACACCAATATTAGATACAGTGAAGAAGAGACACAAATATTTTAAGTGGACAAAACAAGTTGAGAAGAGTTTCAATATATTAAAGGAGAAGACAATAGAACAACTGATTATGGTCTTGCTAGATTTTTGCTAGATTTTGGGGAAGACATTTCAAGTAAGATGTGATTCTAGTGGAGTTGCAATTGGAGAAGTCTTGAACCAAGACAATAAAAAATTTTCATATTTCAGTGAGAAGTTGAATGATACCAAGAGGAAGTACTCCACATATGAAAAAGAATTTTATGCAGTAATTAAGGCCTTAAAGAAATGGAGGCATTGTCTTGTTCCAAAATAATATGTTTTGTATAGCAATAATCATGCTTTACAATTCATAACCAAACAGGAGAATTTAAATCAAAGACATGCTAAGTGGGTAGAGTTTATGCAAAAATTTACTTTTGGCATTAAACATGTTTCTGGTAATGCTAACAAAGTTTTTGATGCATTGAGCAGGAGATGTCTGATTCTGTAGGAATTTCAAGTGAAAACCTTAGAGTTTGAGCACCTTAAGGAGATGTATTGTGATGACCTAGATTTTAAAGAAGTATATGAAGCATGTGTGAATCCTATGCTTAGAGATAGAAACCAGTGGATAGAGTATTTGATTCAAGATGGATTATTGTTTAAAGGTTGCCAGTTGTGCATACCGAAATGCTCAATAAGAGAAAATATGCTAAAATAAAAACATAGTGGAGGTATAGCAGGACATTTTGGCCATGATAAGACATTTGCACAGTTGAATAGTTCATACTATTGGAAAGGTACAATGGAAGACGTGAAGAAGTTTGTGAACACATGTAATATTTTTCAGTATGCAAAAGGAAAGAAATAGAACACTGGATTGTATCAACCATTGCCTATTTTAGATAGGCCTTGGGATTCAATAAGAAATGATTTTGTGTTGGGATTGCCAAGAACACAAAAGGGAAGTGATACAATTTTCATGGTAGTTGATAGATTCTCAAATATGGTACACTTTATCCCATGTCAGGAAACTAATGATGCAACACACATTGCAAGTTTTTTTTTAAAATAAGTTGTGAGACTTCATGGTTTTCTCAAGAGTATTGTCTCAGACAGAGATACAAAATTTTTTGGTCATTTCTGGAAGAAATTGTGGAATAATATGGGGACATAAATGTCTTTTAGTTCATCAGATCACCCTCAAACAGATGGACATAATGAGGTGGTAAATTGGACTTTAAGAGATTTGCTAAGGAGTTTGGTCACTGAACATCATATCCAGTGGGATCAAATTCTGTCACAAGCAGATTTTGCATACAATGAATCACCAAATAGAAGTATAAGAAATATCCCATTCAAGATAGTATATGGGATGAAGACAAGAGGAGTATCAAAGTTGAGAGATATGGAGAAGAATGAATTCAGAAGCGTTGGAGTAGAATACTTCATTGCAGAAATGAAAAATCTCCATAATTAGATTAAAGAGTAGTTGCAGGACAATAATAGAGAGTATAAACACATAGTTGATCAACATAGAAGATAACTTCAATTTTAAGTAGGAGATCAAGTTCTATCACATCTCAGGAAGGAAAGGTTCCCAAGGGGAACATATAACAAACTGAAGCTTAAGAAGATAGGACCATGCAAGATCCTAAGGAAATTTGGTGCCAGTTCTTATGATATAGTGCTGCCAGAGGGTGTGGGTATATCACCCATATTCAACATTTCAGAATGCTATCCTTACAGGGAAGATGACACAACAGGATCAGAATATCAAAAAGAGATTCAGTGGAAGGAGAAGATGCATGTAGCAGAAAATCCAGATGGAGAAGATCGTAGATCAGAGGATTTGTAAGAAGACTAGGAGATAGGAGAAAGACATATTTTGAGTATTTGGTAAAGTGGAAAGGACACCCAATAGAAGATTCCAGTCAGGTAAATGGAGCATATATTTAGAAGCGTTGAAAGTTAGTGTAGGAGCTCATGGACAAGAGTCCATGAATTTTTGTCCAGAGGAGTATGATGTAGGAGCATCATCATCAAAGCACACATGGAAGACAGCTCAGTGCCTTAGCATGCCTTTTGAAGTAATTTTGAATTTTAAAGTGGTGTATCATGTTGTAAATCTTTTTGAAAGGATTGTAATTAAAGAAAATATTAAATGTTTGGGAGTTGAACCATCGCTTGAGATCGATGGGGAATGAATTTTACTTTAATGTTACAKATTGCAATACAGATCTAGAGCATTCTCTCTTATCTGTCTATCTCAAACATTTATTGTAATAAATCCTTAGTAGTTTAAATCTTTTAATTCAATAGGATAGCTCTAGAGTAGTTGGAGGGAAAGGCTCGAGGAGCCCCTCTTGTATAAATGTATGTATYGTTTCCTAGAGGAGGTTTCTAAAGGTTGTTTCCACTGAGAGTTGTTGAATCTTATTAGAGTGTATGRACACATGTACATTTCATTTGAATGAATATAACACAAAAGCATTGATCCTAAATGACTGGTGTTGTTATTACTGTGTCTATCTAAATGAATGGTAGGATTTACATTTAATTGTAATACTATCTCATTTATTTGTTCTTATGTTGTGAATGCATATCATAGTTAGATGTATGAATCTGTGATCCAGGTGGATATTGGTGGCCACCCACCTATTCCAACTAGCTCCTCGTGTCCATTTTTTATTCAACACGTCTTTCTATACTTCTTTATAATTTTGAGTTCTACACTTTTGGGGATGTCTAAAGCCTCGCACATTCTCCAGGTGGATATGGGTGGCCTCTTGCCTAATCCAATTGGCTTATTTTGTATGTTTTCATGTCAGCACATCTTGTTGTACTTACAGGTCTATTTTGGGTCCCTAAATGTTGTTTTATTGACTCATCACAGTCAAACTATAGATGAAGTCAAAGTCTGATGGCAGAATGTATAGTTACCTGAAAGAGCTTTCCAAAGGGCTATCACGAGCCTAAAACAGAGGTCGTATGAAAATGTTACAACCCTAGGAAGTTGAGGTACCAAATTACACCAACTTACCCATAGGGCCCACATGACTTTTGGCGTTTCACCTTCTAAGGTTAGGTTTTTGGATGTCTAGGGTTTTGGAATTCATGAGTAATATGAAAAGGGCCTCTGGAGCCTCATTGTAACCCATTCTACTTAGACATATGTGCGTAGTAGCCACATCTCTTCTCAGAGATTACTACCACCATTTGAGCAAGTTTCAGTTCTCCTGTTTTACAGTTTCAGCCTATTTCATTATTTAATAGAAGATATTGTTCACTGAATATTTGTGTTATTCTTCCTATATTTGTTTTTATTTTATTTAGTCTGTTAATCATTTCATTCCACTCCTAAATATGGATCAATGGTATTAGAGTGGTCTGCTCTTCATTTATTTTTCTTTGTGCATGTCCTTGACAAGGTCTGGGTACAAGAAGTTGGGACTCGAACTAATCGAACCATTACCAGATCGGTTGCACCGATCTCGACAACAAACCATAGGAGATGAAAAGAAATATGATGAAGCAGGAGATCATATTAAAATGATGCTCAAGGAAGCCCTCACATGACAAAGGAACGAAATGATGGAAAACTTCACGCAGATCCTTCGACGATTGCCCATGGGAGAAGCATCTTCATCAAGCGACCATGCAACCCCCTTCAAGGTACATGCAAATTTTTATATTCCATTATTTGAAGGAATGATAGATGTAGATGCTATAGATAAATGGTTGAATATGCTCAAAAGATATTTTTCGGTCCACAATTTTTCCGATCAGGAAAATATCACTTTTTCACTCCTCAAGGTCGTTCCCCATGTTAAAGACTAGTGGGATACTTACTCTGAGCAAGGGGCCATGGAGGAATCTACAATTTTATGGTCACCCCTACATGGGATTCCTTCTAGGATGCCACTAAATAATAGTACTACCCTGTTGGAAGCTACGAGGACCAGTACACCAGATGGACCACCCTACGTCAAGACAGGGACCAGATAGTACCAGACCTCACCAATATTTTCCATACCCTCCGCACCTAATTGGGTATCAAATATTCTGAGCATCATCTGGTGCTCAAATACCATGGTTTTTTCAATAGATACATTCAAACAGAAATGAATTTCCTGGACATCGCCTCATTGGGAAAACATTATAGATACGCTGTCAAGATCGAGTAGAAATTTAAGAAGAAACGACAAGAGTTTGGATCTGCAAGCCCCTCACATCCGAAGCAGGGAAAAGGCAACCCCAACCCACACAACATGAAGCCAAGTTGCAATGACCACCCTTAGGACAATCTGTGCGAGACACAACACAAGAAGGGAAATGATAAGATGAAGAAGGACACGGGAAAATAGTGTGAGTACCATAACAATCCTTGGCACAACACCGACGAATGTCGCTTTAAGCAGTCCCTCGTGGTCGAGCTGAAGGATTCAGATTCAGAGGTCGAATCTAATTCCAAGTCAAAACCTGAAGGAGGGAAGTGTATTATCGATGATGAATCCAGTTCCATGGTCGCTACCACCAAAGTATGGCCAAGTGAACCAGAAGAACCAGAGGAAGGGGAACACCTCTTTCACTCACAGATGTGGGTTAAGGGGGCTCCGATTCACTTCATTATTGATAGTGGTAGTCAAAAGAACCTGATTTCAACAGAGGTCATCAAGCGACTAAACCTAGCAACGACATCACACCCGCAGCCCTACACCATCGACTGGCTTCGTCAAGGAAGAGATCTTTGTGTCAACCAACAATCTCGTATGCCCTATGACATCAAGCCTTTCAAAGATGAGGTACTGTGTGATATTTATTCCCTTGAATTTTGTGATGTTCTTTTAGGACAACCATATTTGTGGAATAATCATTGCATGTATGAGTCTACACCCCTCAGTGTTATTATTACTTTGGGTAGACAATTGTACAAGATCCCAGAGGTGGCACCACCTACTTCTATTTCTTTAATCTCTGGTAAGAAATGCAGTAAGGTTATTTCACATACCGATAAGTTTGTCTTCTTTGTGATCCATGATCATAGTAAGAAGAAGATTTCCACCACATATTTGGCCTCTACACAACGCATCTTTTTGTAGTAGAAGTAAGTGGATAGGATTGTGGAAGAATAAAAATACATATTTGTCAGACCTACAGGGGTACCGACACACTACCAAGTAAAGTATCCAATTAATCTGACCCCCGATGCACCTCTACCTAATGGACCAGTCTATTGATGATCCCTAATGGAGAATGACGAAATCAAGCATCAGGTCCAAGAGCTTCCTCAAAAGGGGCACATCAGACCCATCTCCTCCCTTTGCGGAAGCCCGATTGTACTAGTGCAGAAGAAGGATGATACTTGGCGACTCTACATTGACTACATAGCCTTAAACAAAATCACAGTCAGNGTAAGTGGATAGGATTGTGGAAGAATAAAATACATATTTGTCAGACCTACAGGGGTACCGACACACTACCAAGTAAAGTATCCAATTAATCTGACCCCCGATGCACCTCTACCTAATGGACCAGTCTATCGATGATCCCTAATGGAGAATGATGAAATCAAGCATCAGGTCCAAGAGCTTCCTCAAAAGGGGCACATCAGACCCATCTCCTCCCTTTGCGGAAGCCCGATTGTACTAGTGCAGAAGAAGGATGATACTTGGCGACTCTACATTGACTACATAGCCTTAAACAAAATCACAGTCAGTAACCGCTACGCCATTCCCATGATTGATGATCTTATTGAACAACTCAAGGGGCTAAAGTTCTTCTACAAGATTGACCTGAAGTCTGGCTACCACTAGGTTCCCATCGAACCAACTAACTTCTAGAAGACAACCTTCACGTCTAAAGAAGGTCTCTACGAATGGATAGTCATGCCCTCTGGCTTAACAAATGTACCAGCCACTTTCATGAGGTTTATGGATGATGTATTGAGACCCTTCACCAAATCCTTTGTGGTATTATATTTGGATGACATCCTCATCTTCAACAGATTGTGAGAGGAGCACATGCCACATATTCAATAGGTTTTGAGCACTCTACGAAAGCACAAGATTTATGCCAACTTGGAAAAATGCTCTTTTGGCATGAACAGGGTCCAATACCTAGGCTACATTATTGATGAGCATTTGTTATATGTTGATACAGCTAAGATCCAAGTCATTCATGATTGGCTAGCCCCAACCACACTGACCGAGCTTCGAAGATTCTTAGGACTCGCCAATTTTTACCGACGGATCATGTTGGGATTATCCCATATTGCCTGGGCCCTCAACCAGGTGATCAAGGGTGGTGGTAGGGCCAATTTCGTGTTGGAGAAGGAGAAACAAAAAACATTCAAAGATATGAAACATCGTTTGTGCTAATCTTTAGTACTTTCCTTTCTCGATCTGCAACAACCATTCGATATTGAGACTGATGCATCTGACTATGTTGTGGGCATAGTTCTCACTCAACATCGGAACCTGATGGAATACCATAGTGAGACACTCTTTGATAATCTTTGGAAATACCCCACCTATGAAAAGGAAATGTATTCCATTATACAAGCATGTCGTCAATGGAAACATTACATTTTGGGGAAAGAGAAGATCATACACACTAATCACAAGCCTCTGNGGCTAGCCCCGACCACACTGACCGAGCTTCGAAGATTCTTAGGACTCGCCAATTTTTACCGACGGATCATGTTGGGATTATCCCATATTGCCTGGGCCCTCAACCAGGTGATCAAGGGTGGTGGTAGGGCCAATTTCATGTTGGGGAAGGAGAAACAAAAAAAATTCAAAGATATGAAACATCGTTTGTGCTAATCTTTAGTACTCTCCTTTCTCGATCTGCAACAACCATTCGATATTGAGACTGATGCATCTGACTATGTTGTGGGCATAGTTCTCACTCAACATGGGAACCTGATGGAATACCATAGTGAGACACTCTTTGATAATCTTTGGAAATACCCCACCTATGAAAAGGAAATGTATTCCATTATACAAGCATGTCGTCAATGGAAACATTACATTTTGGGGAAAGAGAAGATCATACACACTAATCACAAGCCTCTGTAGTTCATACATACACAGGGGAAATTACATAACGACCTCCATCAGAAGTGGTCCACCTACCTGAAAAAGTTCCATCTCAACATCAAGTATAAGATAGGTATCTCCAATTGTGTCATTGACTACCTTAGTCGACCTCATGTGGATGACCTTACCATTGTGCTCCATTCTTGTGGACATGAAACATCAGAGTGGCCCCAACTTTACCATCAAGATCCAGACTTTGCCACCACATATCAGCTCTTGGCTAGAGGCACCACTGTCACTGATTTTCACATTCAGGATGGACTCTTTTGCAACCTAGGCCATCTCTGTGTTCCTACAGTCAAGCGTGCAAATATTATTTGGGAAGCCCACTACAATCGGGTGGAATGACATTTTGGTGTAGAGAAAACTGTGGTCATTCTTCAGAAACATTTTTTATTGGCCAAAACTTCGACAGGACGTTAGCAAATACATCAGATCTTGCACTGCCTATTCCATTTCCAAGTTGGCCATCAAGAATAAAGGCTTATACACCCTTCTTCCTATTCTCAAGAAACCATGGGAATCCATCTCCATGGATTACATGTTTGGTTTTCYATCCACCAAGCACAGAAATAATTGTGTGTTTGTGGTCGTTGATTGGTTTTCGAAGATGGCCATCCTTATAGCCTGTAAGAAGAATTTCACAACTGCATATACTGCCAAGATATTCTTCGAACGAGTTTGGGTTCACTTTGGGATACCAAATAACATCATCTCCAACCAATACATCAAGTTCATCAACACCTTTTGTTCAAGTCCCTGGTCTCTGTTGGACACCAAGCTCACAAAATCCACTTCTTTCCACTCCCAAACTGATGGCCAAACTGAGGTCGTTAATCGATAATTGTGCACATCCTATGCATGTACAATTCTAAGCATCCCCGTATATGGGACAAGAGTCTCCCATATGTCCAACATAGTTACAATAGGGTTCTCCATAGTTCCACCGGCCATAGCCCATTTTAGGTGTGTCTGGGATTCCAACCCTTGGGACCCATTGATGTTGCACTTTCTCTTTCTATCACACAAACAGACTCTTCCCCTGATCAGTCCGCGATCAAGAAATCCACCAGATTCATTGAGCAGATTCATCACATCCGCCAATGGATCTAGGTGATTTTGTAGAAATCCAATGCTAAGTACAAACAGTGCCATGATAAATGTAGGGTACTCCACCAGTTTTAGGTTGGTGACAAAGTTTGGTTACATTTGTAGAAGGAGCATCTCATTGGGTCCCATTGGAATCTTCGACCACTTCATTATGGGCCTTACACTCTCACCAAGGCTATGGTTAGAAATTCTTTTGAGCTCAACACTCCACCCTTCCTTGGTCTACATCCAGTATTCAATGTGGACCTCCTTTGGCCATATTTTACACCATTATTGGACACCTCTGAGATCGCCAAACAACTGACACCAACAAAGCTCAACCCTGACTACATGGAAAAAACATCCAACGATTAGATAGTGGACACACAGGTTAAGGGCACTCGCTAGCAGTGGATCCAACTTTATCGGGTTGTCAAGGCAGGGCAACTCCTACACCAAGGAAAGTGGCTCACCTAGGGCCAAATCTAATAGACGTTTCCTCACCCGATGGGGGAACTCAATGCAATGGAGACTATTTCTTCCTAAGGGGGGAGGATTGATCCAGGTGGATATTGGTGGTCACCCACCTATTCCAACTGGCTCCTCGTGTTCATTTTTTATTCATCACGTCTTTCTGTACTGGTTTATTCAGCTCAGAAGATATTTCGGATGAGAATTCTTCAATAGGGAGGACCCCTTGGGGATTGTGTAAATCAACGAGCAAGATCTATTTAGGAGGAAGAGTGATCGTTCTAGACTATCAGATCTGGGAAAGTTGCATGGAGGTTAGTTGTGGAGTCCTTCGACACTTCGTGGTTTGAAGGTTTTGAAGTGTTCTAAGAGAGGGGATCTCCAAAGTCTTCAAGTTGCAATGTAATCCTAGCCGTCAGTTGCAGCGAGGATACGTGGTTGCTGATTAGAAAGCTAAGAAGATGGAGCTTTGGAAGATTTGCATAGAGAAAAGAGAAGTTTTCGCGAAGTCACGAAGGCCGAACAGATCTGGACCATTGGATCCAAGAAGGATATGTGGAAGATATCTACAAGATTCAGAGGAAAGTTTGTGTGGAGTGAGCCAACACTCCCGAAGTCGTGAAATAGCGAAGTCCATCAAGGCCATCGATCTGAGGAGGGAATGTGTCAACATATTGTGGATTTCTGAGAAAATTCACTTCGGGGAAAGCAAAGAGTGAAGGCAAAAAAATCCCCGAAAGAAGAAGCATCGAACTCCATCCGAGTCATCCATTGGAGAAGGACATGTGGCATTCGATTCATCACTTTGGGCGTGAAACACTTTGGGAGAAAAGAGTGTTGGAATGTTCGAAACTCTCAAGCACCGAAGTCCGAGGTGGATCACAACCATTGGTTGTTGGTTAAGAGAGAATTGTTGATCGTCCAGGTGAGTTCAAAGTTCAGATTTCAGGCAAAATGGATCAGTTGTTGCCAAAACAGTCGAAGACCAAAGTTGTGAAGTGCTTTAGGAGGTTTAGCCTCGTGTCATAGCTTGAGGTCACATGTGAAGAGGGGCTAGCAGAAGGAGCTAGCGCCCATCATTTTTAAGATTTCAAAGAGTGCTAAGAGTAGGGCACATGAGTTCCATACGACCTGCACCTAAGGAGATAAAAAGAGCCCGTGTTAAATCGATTTTGGGGCTAGCAAGGTCCCGAGGAGCTAATTTGGCTCAAATTTGTGAAGATCCTTTGATCGAGAGGTCAAGAAACCTTGAGGAGTGGAGGGGGTTGTGCTATAGATGTACCTGAAACTCAATAAATTCCCTAGCCAATGGATGTAGATGAGCTTATCAAAGAATCCAACTAGTATGAGCAAAGACTACTGGAAAACAGAGAAATTGTTGAAGCCCTAGTTACTCATAAACTAGAGATATTTGAAGAGGAG